>MU228225.1:326262-339153 GCA_018584345.1 Thuja plicata
ACATTTAACATTATAAAATGATGGATGTTACTGTTAGGTTGTGTGTCGATGTAAATTTTTGTGCTTATGGATACCAACATGTGTTTAATCTACAAACAAGTTATTAGTTGGCATTGGCCCACATGACGCATTGACAAGTCCCATATTTTGAAAATCTCCAATCAAATATTTATTTTTCCCATACTTAATGATAGATTAGCCAAAAAAAAAATATTTTTTCAAAAGGCACATAAAATTCGCTAGCACAATTATTTTTTTACCCTTCAACAAAAAATCATTTGCCTCATATATTAAACTGTATTTACTTCAAAAGAAAAAAAAATTGCCTCACTCAATATACATTTTCCCCACATTAATGTATTATTCGCCAGGATTTTATGGAATTTTCATTGGGCAGGGAAAAATTCGCCTTCGCCTTTATATTATTTTGCTAATTTGGAAAAAAAATTTGCCATCATCAAGAAATTTTTTTCCCTTAATTAATGTGCGATTCGCCAGGCTTTTACACTTTTTCCTAGGAGGGGGTTTCTTAAAGTTATCCCTGCTAATAATATACAATTTGAGTATAGATGTGTCATGTTGGGCTATTCTAACCCACGTCTAAATTGAAGGCAAATTTTAAATGCATTGTGTGAAATAAAAGTTATGCACAAATTAAATGTTATTTCAAATTTCTTGTTGGTTGTAAGTGAGATCAAATGAGAAATAAAGTTTAAATTAATTATGTTAGGTATACCTTATAAATAGGGGTACACACAATCAATTTAATCATCTATTCAAGTGTGACTAAACTAGTGTGAAATGTTTTTTGGGCTCAAATTGAAGGAAAGAGAAATAATAAGTAAAAATTAATAAAGTGAAAATTAGAAGAAAAAAAAAGAAAAGAAATGAATATAGATCAAAATTAGAACAAAAGAAAAACAACTTAGTCTTTTTTTTTTTTTTTTGCATTATTCACATTTTAGATGAAAGTGCTCTCAAAAACACTTTCAAAACAAAATTTGAACAAAAACAATTGGACTCATTTGATTTGAAAAATATTGGATTTTGGATTGATTGGGAAAGGGAAAAGAGTGTGATTTCTTTGGGTGTGCTCTCTATCTCTATTCTTCACAAATTTGCATTTTTTTATAGTTTTGTTGTGTCTTCCAAATTGAGCTCCTCCTTTTTTTATGTTTTTGTATTGGGATGTCATTCTCACCATTGGGAGCATAAGGCTTTCCAAATAGCTTCAAATTAAAGTAGTTAGAAAAGGTCTAATATTTTTTTTTAAATTACCATTTTGTGCCTCTCATAATGTCCATTTTTCTCAAAATCCTCTGAATTTAAAATCAAGTTCATATAATTCTTGTTGCTCATATTCGAAACCCAAGAATACTTTTTATTTTTATTTTTTTGAAATATGAAAAGTTAGAAATTCAAAATTGCACACTAGTTGAGTTTAAAGAAATTTGTTAGTTTTTGTGAAAAAAATGTTTTAGAATTTTTTTAATTCTGAATCTATTTATTTATTTTTTTTGGAATAGGGAAAATGAGTCTCAATCATGGAATATAATATTAAAAAATTCAATATCATGTTTAAAATTTTATAAGGCTAAAATTATTGTCTTAATTTCCATGCCACATTCAATTTAGGGAATGTGATGGACTTAGGAACTATGTTTTATATCCTCTAAGTTGTACCTAGGATTTATAGTCTCATCCCTCATGTGATCATTTAGTGACCTTGCATGTGTTGAGATATTGTTGAGTATTGTGCATATATGTGTTGGCATTAATGTTTTGTAATTGATGTTAACATATTCCTACTATTGGTGATAGTGTTCCTATGTGTTCTTGAGATGTTAAGTGAGAAGATAACTTTGGTAAAGATACTATACTTAATATTAGATGTTGGGAAGGTAAATAGAGTTTTATTGATGTATGTAGTTGATCTATGTCCACGTACAAAGGTTCACATGTTGATTTGAGTAAGCTATGAAGGATTTATCACATAGTGGTATTTTGGTGGTTAAGGAAGAGACACTATTTCAGTTATTGGATCGGTGTGGATCAATTATGCAATATTCTTGGTTGCTAACTTGGTGGTGGGTTAAGGACTTGGATGTGTGTCCTCAGTTTGAGTGTTCCATGATTTGGATGCTGGAAATATATTCTTCTTTTATGACAGTGGTTGTTGTTTTATGTTCTTGATGAACAATGGAGAGATGAGTATGAATTATGAAGACAGAGTTGTTCCTATTGATGCCATGGTATTTCATGTTTCTTGCTGATGTTTCTTGATCATTTCCTATTTGTGTTTTTGGATCGCATTTGGATTATGTGATAGGA
This sequence comes from Thuja plicata, assembly GCA_018584345.1. NCBI lineage: Eukaryota > Viridiplantae > Streptophyta > Pinopsida > Cupressales > Cupressaceae > Thuja > Thuja plicata. The sequence goes on from MU228225.1 coordinate 328,594, forward strand.
ATTAAAGATTTTCACGTGGCGTGTTGATTTTCTTAATTGTTCTTGGCCGACTTGGTGGTGTAGCATGTTACAAAGGATCGCAGAATGATTTATGGATCTGGAGCATGTTTGAAGATGTTGTTATGGATCATTTATATGACTTAGCTGACATTAAATGGATCCTATTGCGTATTGAGTTGTATTGAATTAATATTTTGTAATTAGGTACCTAGCCAACCTAGTTGAGATAAATGATGTAATATATATAAAGATGTATCCATTTGTGATTGCAAATATGTGGAATATAATGAGAGATGCTGAAAGAAGAGGTATGTGTGGAATCTAAAATTGAGGTAGATATTTGATGTACTTCATTAGAAATTTTTTGGCATATCAGAGATGCTATTTGTTAGTTTGTGAGTTTGGACAGTATGTCCTTTGATATTTGAGATCAAATATTGTTGTAAGGAAGTGAGCCTTCCTTTGGGTTGAAGCCCTTATTGTAATTCAACAGTAAGCTCTACGAAGTGTGCCTAAATTCATGTGTAATCCCCTTTATAATACTCCTAATAGAGTATAGTTCTTTTTACAGAGTACATTCATCTTGTGGGTTTGATCTCCATTGTGGTTTTTCCCCTAACAGGGGTTCCACGTAAAAAATCTTGGTGTTATGTGTTGATTATTGTGTTATGATCTTGCACTCATGTTTATCATTCAAATATGAGATTAAGTTTATATTTTGGTTAAAGGTTTGGAGTTTTGTGATACAACTGATTCACCCCCTGCCCTCAATTGTATGTCATTCCTTAATTCTAACAATTGGTATCATAGCTAGTGTCCTCTTTTTGAAGCTTAACTGCTTGAAAAGATCTAGGATGTCAAACTTTAAGAAGGAAAGCTTAAGATTTTATGGAACAAACTATAATATATGGAAGGAACAGATGATTACACACTTGAGATGTATTAGTGAAGAACACTGGGATGTTACAAAGAAAAACTACAATCCTCCTTCAGATCTTTCTACTACAACTCCTGATGAGAATAAAGAATCTGAGTATAATGTGAGAGAAAAAGAAGCCTTATTCAGTTCCCTATCAGATGTACAATATACAAATTTTATAGGATTAGAGACTACACATCAAGTATGGATAAAATTAGAGACATTACATGAAGGAGATGTATTTATGAAGCAAGCTAAGTTGCAAAGTCTAAAAGGAAAGTATGAAGCATTGAAGATGAGTGAAGATGAGAACATTACTACCTATGTGAATAATATCACCAAACTTGTTTGTACAATCAAATGCACTCGTGGAACCTTGGGTGAGAATGGAATTATTTCTAAGATTCTGAGATCCTTGTCTCCTGCTTACAATCACAAATTTTCTTCTATTGAAGAATTTAGAACTGTGGTACCTATGACAAGAGATTTTTTGATTGGTAATTTATCTTCTTTGAAATGAGAGAATTTGGGGATAGTCTTCGTAAAGTTGAAAATCTATTTCAATATACTATTTCTAAGGATAAGAAAATATATGATTCTAGAGAAAGTTCATCTAAGTATGTATCTAGGTATGCTAAGGAATGGGTAGATATTGAAGAAGAATAAATAAAGCTTGATGAGCTTCAAGCCCTAATTTAAAAGAGACTACCTAAGGGATATGGTAAGTATCAAGGAAAGTTAACTTTGAAATGTTTTTCATGTAATAAGATTGGTCACATTGCTTCATGATGTCTTGATAGAGAACCTAAGTACAAGCCTAATAAATTCAAGTCTAGATATCAGAAGAAGTATTATTATGTTTTTGATGAAAGTGTAACTAATGATGAATCTGAAAAGGGTAAAGATAAGATTGTGTTTATTTCTATAAAAGATGAAAATCCTAATTTGAATGAAGATAAACCTTGATTTCGCATGTGGATAAAAAGGATGAATGGGTTATTAATAGTGGATGTTCAGGACACATGACCGGAGACAAAAAGAAATTTGTGAAATTGGAAAGGTATGATGGCGGTGTTGTCAGATTTGGTGATGATGATCCTTATATGATCAGAGGGAGAGGCTCTATTACACTTGATGGTAAGAATAACATTGATGATGTTCTATATGTTGAAGGTTTAAAATTTAATCTTTTAAGTGTTGGGCAATTAATTGATAAAGGTTACACTTACAATTCAAGGATATAATATGAAAAAGTATTGGAAGCTCTGGAATTGAGATTGCCACAGGAAGAAAGACTAAAGGTAATGTATTTCATTTGAACTATTCATAGAATAGATGCCTAACTGCTAAGATTGATGGCAGTTGGTTATGGTGCAAGATATTTCATCATGTGAACTTTGATAACATTATGAAGATAACTACTATAAGAGTTATTAGAGATCTACCTAAATTGAGTAAGCCTACTAATGTGATGTGTAAGGAATGTCAATTGGGTAAGTTGACTATATCTACTTTTAAGAGTAAGAATTATTCTTCAAATGAAATTCTAGTTTTGGTACATACTGACTTATGTGGTCCTGCAAGAACAAGAAGCTATTATGGAGATATGTATTTCATTTTATTCATTAATGATTATTATAGAATAATGTAGGTTACATTTTTGAAAGAGAAGCCTAAATCCTTTGAAAATTCAATATTTTTAAAGCTATGGTTGAGATTGAAATAGGATTGAAGTTGAAATATTTGAGATCAGAAAAAGGTGGAGAGTTTACTTATACTTAGTTTAACACTTTTTGTGAAGAGTATGGAATAAAGAGATAGAGGTTTGGTCCACAAACCCCACAATATAATGGAATTGCAGAGAGAAGAAATAGAACTATTATAGACACTACTAGAACTATGATGATAGAAGGAAAAGTTCCACAGATCTATTGGAGAGAATTTTTTAGCACTATAGTATATACAGTGAATAGATTTCACATCAAACAAGGACCCGGTAATACACCTTATGAACTTTCATTTGGTCACGTAACTACATTGGAATATTTTAGAATTTTTGGAAGAAAATGCTACATCAAAAGAGATGAAGACTTAAGAAAGTTTGATCCTAGATGTGATGAAGGATTTTTTCTTGGTTATTCTACTAAAAGTAAAGAATACAAATATTATAACCAAAGATTGAAAAAGGTAATTGAAAGTGCAAATGTCAAAGTTGATGAGAATTATAAAAAATAAATCAGATCTTGTAGATATGAATCAAATGATGAAGAAGAAAAATATATTTTGCAAGCACAAAATCATAATCATAATCAGAATGGATCAGTAGAAAATAATGAAGAAGTTGCAAATGAGAAAGAATTGGAAACACAAGAGTCTGCTACAAGAGAAAATCTGAAGACTCCAAGGTATGTAAAGCTAAATCATTCAAAAAATTAGATTATTGGTTCAATAGAAATCATGGTGTTTAGACTAGAGGAAGAATTGCTAGAAATACAATTTGTTTGATCTCTAAGATTCAATCTAAAGATGTTGATGAAGCATGCAAATATGAGAATTGGGTTAAAGTGATGGAGAAAAATCAGAATAGATTGAGAAAAATAAGACATGCATTCTTGTTCCTAGACCAAAGACAAAAATGTGATCAATACTAAATGGGTATTCAAAAACAAATTAAATGAACATGGTGAAGTGGTTTGAAACAAAGCCAAACTTGTTTTTAAGGGATACTCACAAATGGTAGGTATTGATTTTGAGGACACCTTTTCTCTTGTTGCTAGAATTGAAGTTGTTAGGATGTTTCTTGCATATTATACTTACAAAGATTTTAAGGTATATCAAATGGATGTTAAGTCTACATTCTTGAACGGAGAATTGGAAGAGGAAGTTTACATTGATCATCTTGATGATTTTCCTTTGACAGATGAAGATGAAATGGTTTTACAATTGAAGAAAATATTATATGGATTGAAACAAGCACCTAGAGACTTGTATTCAAGGTTAGATAAGTATTTACTGACACTTGGTTTCAGTAAAGGTATAGTTGATAGTAATTTTTACTTCAAAGTTGATCATGATAACACTTTAATTATTGAAGTCTTTGTGGATGATATTATTTTTGGTGGAAATGATAAGTTGTAAGGAATTTATTAATGAGATGCATAAATAATTAGAGATGTCTATGATAGGTAAGATGAAATTCTTTCTTGTCTTGCAAATTACATAAACTAATAAAGGTATTTTATTATCTTAGTCCAAGTATGTGAAAGAATTATTGAAGAAATTTGGTATGGATGATTCAAAATCTTATGGTACTCTTAAGATTACTGGTTGAAAATTGGAATTTTTTTTTTATTAATTACAAAAATAGGTTTTGAAGGGACCAAAAACCCTTTACAGATAGGTTACATTAAGATAAGAAAAAAAAGAACCCTAGACAAAATTTTGCCAAAAAATAAAAGATACCAAGCACCACAAAACCAATGATGAGCACAACTAGTAGAAAGAAAAAATAAATAAAGAAAAAGACACATGGAACCAAGACTAGGCCAGGTCCCCAAGGGTACCTACCATGTCCTTTTCGAGATTACACATCTTCTAAATAGCCTCCTTGAGATCCAAAATCTCATTGGGAACAACAATCACCTTTTTTTCATGCTTTCCCTAGTCCTTCTCTCAGATCCAAAGCCTTGACCAGCAACATCCCTAGTGTTAGAATCCAGGTAAATAATTTTTTTTCTTAGTGGAAGAGTTCTCCAGCTTCTCCACCAGGTTATTGAGATTCTCAACAGAATCTTTGATTCTCTCATTACTGTTCTAGATAATCTTATTTAGCATTTTCTCCTTCTTCTCCAGTCTAATACACAAACTCTCCAATCTCTCCTCTAGTGAGCAGGTGAACTTGTTCTCATATTCCATGTTCTTAATCTTAGAGGAAATGGAATGATACTTCAAATTAAGCATCTTAATCTCATGGAAATTCCATTATTTAAGCCAATAAGAGTACAAGGATATAGATTTTCCCATTTGAAGAACTCCCAAAGTAGGTTCCCTCTTATCCTACATATCCTCGATAAACAACTAAACACTATCTTCATTTTGGTTCAGATTCTTATTGGAAGTTTGGGCATCTTTAGATTCCTAGGTTATCTTTTTAGTTCCTTCAGGAGAAATTGACATATCATACTCAACATAGATCGTATAGTTTTCTAGGAGAGGGAATTTCTCCTTAGCTATACTCTTTAGATTTTCCTTAAGGTCCATTGAAATAGGGCTTCTATTCTTCAAAGAGTTACTAGGCATAGGCTCCTACAAATATTCAATATTATCGATGAGGCATTGATCATAAGTCATGAAGAATGCACCTTTTGAATATCCTGACCAACATCAACATTATTGGGTATATCAGAACCCGTTTTCTCTTCCATATGCTCTTCATCATTTTTATCGTTATCATCCTCTTCTGTGTCCATGCCCTCCTCCTCGTCAATATTTTTGTTATTTGGAATATCATAAGAACACTCCTCATCACCTTCATCATCTCTAGTTTCCATACCCTTATCATAGTTGGAGTCATGCTCCTCCAGGCTACATTTAGGTTTTTTGAGGGAAATAGGGGACATCGATTTCGTGTTCCCGCTTGCAGACTCCTCCACCTTCCTTTTCAGTTTTTTTCTTTTTTTGGTTCAATTGACTTCTATTTAGTTTCCAGAACTTTATGTTAGAAATAATAGTCCGCCAATACAACTGAGAGGGGGGTGAATCAATTGTGTGCCAAATAATTAAAATTTAAACTTTATAAACCAATTACTCAATGCAAATCTAATCACATCAAAAGCAATGCCATAACTCAAGAAATTATTGTCAAGGAAACCCTATTAAGGGAAAAATCCTGGTGGGAATTAGCACCCATAAATAATGCACTGAAAGTATTGTATCCCTGTTAGGAGATTTAGCTCTTTTAGGAGATGATTTTTACATACAGTACACAGTCCCTGTTAAAGCACAAAACCTATAAGGAGTCAAGAGAAATAAGAGGCTCACTGCCCAAATGAGAAGGTTAAATCCACCTTCTAGACTCACTATCCAATGTACAGATATAGAAGTATATAATAAACAGTGAACTAACTGATAACAACTTGCTTTGCCTAAATATTTCCAACGAAGTTCATCACAATCACTTCTCTTCTCTACATCTAGAAGACTTCAAAAATACAATCTCACAATTTCCTCAACATACTTCCACACTACCTCATCAAGAAACAACTCTCACATATACAAGTTTATAATAAGCAAATATGCTAGCCATTTAGGACTTCCCAAATGCATAAATAATTACATAGACCCTTGCTAAGATACACAGTATCTTAAACAAGTAAACATCAAATACAAATCATCAATTATACTCCAAGATCCATAATCCATGCCCGCCATCCTCTAAACATGTTGCATCATTGTAGTCAGCCACAAATAGATCTTTGCAAGATAACACACCTCAGTTGAAGTCACCAAGAACTCATCGACCCAAGAATCATAGATAAAATTCTTCAACATATCTTCTACCACACCTCAAGCTTGCATAACATAACTCATGCTCGCATCCAAGTTATACTAGAAACTCAGAGACTAACTCTATCATAATTATCTGTCACTGCTCTGTAACTAGTCTTCACTAGAACAACTATAACTTATGACAATAGTAATATTAAGCCAAGTGACCTTAAATATAAGATCTCTTCTTATTACTTAATATAGATCCTGTATGCACCCTAAAATAGTCGCCTAGACTATGGGGCCCCATTCATCAATTTATCAAATTCCTGAATCAATGCTTTGCAACATTTTAATTCAAATCAGTTTCCTTGATCAAATCGTAATTAATTCAATTATTTCAATATTTACTAAGGTTTGATCATTTCATCAATAAATGTTATTTAATTAAAAGTTAACAATCCCTTTTTATTAAATAAAATAATCTTATTTAATTAAAATCCCTTTTTAATTAAATAATCTTATCTTATTTAATTAAAATCTCTCTTAATTAAATAATCTTATCTTATTTAATTGGAATCTCCATTTTTAATTAAATAAAATAATCTTATTTAATTAAAACAACATCCCTCTTTTAATTAAATAAATAAAACCCTCACTTCAATCCCTCTTTGTGTTGAAAAATAAAGTAAATTAAATAAAAAATAAATAAAGCTCCTTTTTCTTTACACATATTCCTAAGTGGTGGGCTTTTTGCCTCTTAATCATAGCCTTTGATTTTGCCTTTTGAAGATATGAGCACATGGATCAACCAAGATTCAATCTCCACCATTGCTCATTTCTTTTTACCTCTTAATCTCTACCGTCCATTGCTCTTTATAAGGAGCCATCTCCTTCTCATTTTCATAGATCAAGATATACACTTTTATGTTGTTGTTATGCTGCAAGTTTGGAGAGCAATTTTGGAGGAGAGTTTGAGCATTTGAGCTTGGACCATGCAACTTCTTCTTCTTGTCTTCTTCTGTCATGCATTCATGGAAATCCATTTAGAGTAGATTCATGTTAATTTAGATTCATATTTCCTTTCATAGATTAAGCTTGCATATTTCCTTCCATGCATTGTTATCATATAGAATAGCTTTCATTCTCATTTGTAATGCATATTTGGTGATCATGGAAACTAGCATTCCTGCTCTTTCTCGTTAAATCTCATTTCATGGTGTACTTGCATGGGCATAACTAGGTCTAAACTGAGGGCCTCCATCATAAACCCTTGCACTCCATGAATAGGGAGCTATGAGTCGCCATTTGAGACCTCATTCTTGAGCAATCTTGGATATAATGACTCATAGAAGTGTGTCACATTTTCAGCACACAGATCCATGCTCACATGCTCTGAAATTCCATATAATGTTTGTACACATATGTCAGTCTTGCATATACTGATGACATGTAACTGATTGAATGCTTGATAATGTTAAGTTGAAGACGATGCAAGACATTAAATCAGTTAATGGTTTGTATTGTCATTGATGTCAACTTGATACCATCTATATGGTCATATACATGATGCCAAAGACTTCAGAGAATCAATGGAACAGAGGTTATGCTTTCAGCAATACATAAAAGTTAACTATTCACCAAGTGACAAACTACACCGACGGAGTGCACACCATTGGTAAAGACAGAGATAAAGTCATAGTGATACCCGACGAGTAGAAGACAGTGTTTCTCGATGAAGCAGAATCAAAGGATGCCCGACAAGCTGAAAATAGTGTTTCCCGATGAGAAAGATCCAATGATACCCGATGGACGGAGATCCCGAAGCTAATTGAAGTTATACCGACGGAACTGGCAGTTGTCACCGGCGATGAACTGCAGAATTGACTAACAGAACAGAAAGATTAGAAAATGACAAAATATCTAGCTAGCAGAGCTTAAAGCTAGACTTAACTGATTTTTTTATTTGTTTTATTCGACCATAATTAATTAAGTGATTTAAAGATGATTTATACAGCTGGCAAGAAGATAACTACGAGATAAACCAGGAGTTAAAGCTGTAAATCCATTTGGCTGGATTGTTTTTCACGCCAAGAATCAAGAATCAAGAACCAAGAATTAAGGAATATCATGTCTATATAAGAGACAAGCACAATTCATTTCCGCAAGCACTCAAACACGGGGGGAGTGAATTGATAGAAGATGCTGAAGAGAAACTGATGAAGGTTAAACTTCATACAGTCCTGATCAATCAAGCTAAGGGAGAGCTAAAGAATTCTGCAGACACTGACACACAGTGAAGCACAACATCACAGAGTAGAAAGAGTTTAGTACAAAGGAATTGAATTGATACATTGATCATCTAAAGGTAATATACGTAAATAGATCTAAATATTTGCAATTCAAGTTGCATTAGAAATAGGTCATTATGTTTCAATTTAACCATTGAAACATTAAGTCTCTTAACAGAGCAGGACTTAACAGTCTTTTGTAATTGAGGTATATCCTAACAGATTACCAGAAGGTTGACTCATGATAGTAGCATTGGTCTTACCTAAAGCCTATTGAGAATGTTGACACCGACTGCCGGAAAATTTGAATGTCGCCGGAAATTTTTTAAAAAACCATCGGAAAACAATTTGATGGCGATGATGTCAGGGTGATGTCACCGTAGTGTAGGCAGAGGAGAAGGGGCGGGTGGCGGGTGGCGCGGCGGCTGCAGCCGGGCGGCGCGGCGGCCTGCTGGTGGCGCGGCGGTGGGTCGTAGGCGGCCCATGGGTGGGGCGGTGGCGCTGGGGTGTCGCCGGGGTGGCACGGCGGCGGCGCTCTGGCGGCGCCATAAAACCGCACAAAAAATGAGTTTTTTTTTTTAAAAAATTCGTTTTGCGTGCCGTACGACCCTTGAAGGGAATTTTTTTTTTTCAGATGCTCCGGAGGCTAAATAGGTCAAATTTTATATCAAAATTCACCAGATCGACCCTCTGAATTCATTGGAGAGGTCTGTTTTGACCCAAGATGCCTCTTAAAAAAACAACCCTCCAGATCTAATGTAGAAAACACCAGAAAACCCTAGAAAGAGAGGGCTTGATCCATAGCTCCAAAACAACTTGAACAAGCTGCAAAAGCAAGGCTCTGATACCATGTAGAAACTGATGAAATATCAGATTCAACTCCAAGATCCAGCTACATGCAAAAACCTGTCACAAGGAATGAAGCGAAAGAAGGAAAAAACAAAACTCAGATGTTATTCCAAAAGGTGAGAGCAAAAATATTATCTGAATTAATGAACAACAATTACAAAGTCCAACCTTAAAAAGGTGAACGAAACCCTAAAAGGTAAATACTAGGTTGCACATTATTAATTAAGAATTAATTAATAATGCACCTAAGTGAAGCTTAAGCAATAGAGTAATGGAAACTTATATAATTAAATCAATATGATTTAATTAATAAGCATAAGGTAATAATACTCTAACAATCCATTCTTCATTGTCTAGTGCAACATTGACAGATTTTGGTTCAAACTCACAAATTAAGCAATTTGAGTTTAAAGACTTACAACTTGTTCTTGTACCATCTTTCTTATCTCCTATGATCTGGTCCTCTAGATGGTTCCTTCTTACATATCTTGCAAGTACAGGTACAACTCTTTGCATATCATCTTGATTTTCATTATCTTGCACATTATCTTGATCATTATCCTGACCGTCGGTAACAACATTCTGACTGTCGGTTGCAACATTCTGTTGTTCTGGATTTATGCACTGTTGCTCGGGTAGAGTTGTGGGTTCTTCACAGTATACAAACTTGTTGTAGTCCTCTAGTTCTTTTGTGCTTTCTAGATCATTCTTTTCTGCAAATTCATCAATCTTTACATTTGCACTTTCAACTATTTTGTTAGAAGCCTTGATTAGACATTTAAAGACTTTTCTTTTGGTAGAATACCCCAGAAAAATACCTTCACCACTTTTGGCGTCTAGCTTTCCATTTCTTTGATCTTTTAAGATATAACATTGACTGCCAAATATTTTGAAGTAACTTACATTGGGTGTTTTACCATACCATAGCTCATAAGAAGTCTTCTTTGAGTCCTTTCTTAATTGTACTCTGTTAAGTGTGTAGACAGCAGTGCTAATAGCTTCCCTCCAGAAGAT
>MU228225.1:359063-411364 GCA_018584345.1 Thuja plicata
CCATACCCCACTTTGCAAATGGCTGATCAACTATGACAGGCTTTAATGGCATTGCTGCCAGCTTTTGTTTACCTGCAAATAATGCACATTTTTGACACTTTCTAGCCCAGGCATAAGCATCTTTAAACAAGCTAGGCCAGTGATAGCCTACCCTCAGTATTTTCAATGTTGTAGTCTTAGGATTAAAGTGACCATCACATGATCCATCATGAAATTCAGAAAGTATTCTATTCTGATCCATTGTATCAACACATTTTAAAAACATACCAGAATAATATTTTCTGTATAAAGCATCATCAATAAGGACATAAGGAATAGATTGCAGTCTATAGTACCTTCTTTTGGCCTTATTAAGATCATTTGGGCACAACCCAGTTTGTAGATACCTGACCATATCAGATAACCAAGTTGCTGAATCAAAAATCAGAACTGTATCCATCTGAGTCATTTATATCCATCCTAATAGACCAGGCCTGAAGAGATCTCATAATAGGATCAAGAGAGTTGTCTATCTCATTTAAATTCACCCAAACCTATTTTTCCCAATAGTCACTAACAAGAAGGCCAAAGGACTATTTTCTCCTTTAAGAAAAGTAGTTAAAGGCTAGGATAGCACCCAAAGGTCTATCCACAATCCATTTATCTTCCCAAAACCAAATACTATTGCCATTCCCCAAGATCCACCTACTGCCTTTAGCTGCCAAGTCCTTAGCTTGTTGAATGTCGTTCCAAATAAATGAACCTACGGGGGCATCTAACTTTAAAAAATCAGCAATAGAGTGACAACCATAAAGATATTTACTTTTCATAATTTTATTTCATTCCTTTTCCTCCCCAAAATTCCTCCTCACTTATTTACCCAACATATCTTTATTCATAGCTTTAATAGGCCTTAATCCAAGACCTCAGAGTCTCTTAGGCTTACACACATTTTCCCATGCAACCAAAGGCATTATTTTATGTTCTTCCACGCATGACTAGATAAATTAGTTTTGGATCCTCTCTATACTCTCAATATATTTAGATGGAATCTTAAAAGGATCAAAGCATAAGTAGGCAAGTTTTGAAGGGTAGATTTTAGAAGCTGAACCTTACCAATATGGCTTAGGAGTGCTCCTTTCCAACCTACTAACTTTCTTTTGAATATGTCAATGAGGGAAGACTAGAAGGAGTCAGGTAGCTTCAAACCCAACAGGAGACCAAGATAAGAAGAAAGGAAATCCCTAATTGAACACCCAATAATTCTAGAATTGTTATTTTTATTTCCTCAGTGGTGTTGATGAAAAATAGGGAGCTTTTATTCTAGTTGATCAGTTTCCCTGTAGCCTTGGTGTATGTATTAAGGGCCTCCTTCATGTTCTTATCTTATTTGATAGAAGAGGACCCCATAAGGATGGTATCATTGACAAAATTCTCATGAGAACAAGTAATATCAACAGAGGAAGGCTTGAGGTCTTGAATGATACCATTTGAAAAAATCTTCCAAGGCCTTCATCCAAAATTGTGGAAAGGATAGGAGAGATAAGGTCTCCCTGCCTGAGACCCCTAGTAGGCTTCAAAGATTGAGAAGACTTCCCATTAACAATAACTGCCACAGAAGATGTGGTGAATAATTACATCACAAGTTGGACAATACGACCACTAAAGCCAAAGGATTTTAGCACCTGACAAAGAAACTCCCAATCAACCCTATTGTAGGATTTTGATAAATCTAGCTTAAGGAAAAAAATCTTGGTTCTTTGAGATTTCCAAAGAGTGGATGTTTTCATGAACTTTAATAATAGAATCTAGGATTTGTCTTCCTAGAAAAAACCCATTATGCTGGAGATATAATTGAAGAAAAGATAGACAAAAATCTAGTCATAATCACCTTTAAAAAGATCCTATAAATTGAGTTAAATAGGTTGATAGGCCTAAAGCAATCCATTGTATCATCCCCTAGTTTTTTAGAAATAAAAACCAAGAAGGTAGCATTTAGTTCCTTAAGAAGAGATCTTGATCATAAGAACTCCATAACAAGATGAGAAATATCATTTTCCACAGTACCCCAGTATTTATAGAAGAAGAACATAGGGAACCCATCGGGTCCAGGAGATTTTTCCCCTTCAAAGGAAAAAATACAATTTTTTATTTCCTTAATTGAACGTATAGCTGACAGAAAGATATTGTGCTCCTCATTTAAGATTGAGGGAATAGAAGAAAGGAGATTCTGTTGATCCTCCATTATAAGATTCATGTTTGAAGAGATGAGAGAGGAAAAGAAGTCAACCATCTCAGACATGATATTTTTTTATCATTATCAATTCTCCCATTATTAGTTTGGATACAGGATATTCTTCTAGCTTCCTGGTGCTTTAAAGTTGTCATTTGAAAAAACCTTGTATTTCTATCTCCTTCTTGAATCCATAGAGATCTAGATCTTTGCCTCCAAAAAATATCTTCCTTGGAAATTATGCCATGATATTTAACCATAATTTTATTCTCCCTATCCATTAGTTCTCCGGAATTTCCTTCTTGTTGTATAGTATCCTGAACATCTTGAAGATCCCGTTTAATAGAGTTCTTCACTTGGAAAATATCTCTAAAAACATCTTAATTCCATGTCTTAATTTTGTCCTTAATGTTTATAATATTTTTAAACATAACAGTACCATTAACATCTACATTCCACCATTCCTTGATTCTTTCATCCAGATTAGGCTCGGATAACCACATTTTTTCAAAGTGAAAAGGAAAGTTTCTTATAACAGAGTTAGGATCAGCAACAAAAGATATAGGAAAGTGATCCAATCCAATTCTAGAAATAGAGGTAAGAGAGTAAAAATATCTATTTAACCAGAAGTTATAAATTAAAGCTCTATCAAGATGAACTTGAATTAAATATTTGCCTACCCTTCTATTTGACCAGGTGTAGTTGATACCTTGTAAATCAACATCCACAAGGGCTTGTTGGCTAATAAAGCTCATCAAGTCCAATCTACCATCAAGATGATTTTGAGATCCCCCATGTTTCTCATTATCTCTAAGAGGAGATTTAAAGTCAGCCATGATAATCCATGCACTATCCAAAAAAAATTGCCTGCAGTCAGTCAACTTTTTCCAAAACTTAGCTCTACCAGATTTAGTGTTAGGAGCATAGATATTAGAGAGGATCCAATAAAATTCATCTCTAACGTGATTGAATTTAACATTCAATGGACTTGAATAAGAGGATAAGGGTTCCCCTTGAATAAAATTCTGATTCCAGAAGATAGCAGTCCTTCCAGATGTACCATCTGAGCTACTTCCAAGCACTCCACAATTTTTGAAAAGATTAATCTTTTCAACTTTATCTTTAGCAATTTTATTTTCTTGAATAAGAATAATATCAGGTTTGTGATCTCTTACCAAATTTATGAAAAAATCCTACTTATGAGGCGTGTTTAGCCCCCTTATATTCCAAGAGATTACCTTTATTTTTTAACTGGGGTGGTAAGTTGTTTTCCATCCACAATATTTTGTTTACTTTCATTTTCTCTAACACTTCTGTTAGAATATTTGCCTTGTCCATTTTTAGGGGTTCAAAGATCAGCTTTCATGCTCCTTGTTGCAACCCCTTTTTTAACTATCGAAGAAACACCCTAGATTTTAGGTTTCTTCAAACTTCCCATTTTTCCAACTTGAGACCAAGGATTCCCCTCTTCTAGTTTCATTGTTTGTTCCTCCAACTCCTACTTATCGGAGACTTCATCCCCCCAACTTGATCCCTAAAGCATAGTTTCAGGGACAAAGGATATATCCCCTACCAATAATTTTTCCATGAAGGAATTCAAAAGGGAAACATCCTCAAGACTATTACATTGTTGCACATCTTCAAAAGGTTCACCATTATGGAGATTATGTTATTTTCTTTGAGAATCCTCAATTTTAGAGGGTAACAAAGGCCCATCCATTTCCTTCAAAGAGTCCCTACCCAGATTCTTCTCCACATCCTACTATGATCAAAATATTTCATCTATTTCCCCTTCTTCCAAGACTTTATTCTGTATTAGCCCCTTAAAATAATTATCCTTATTCTACTCTCTTTCTTGAGATGGTGGAGAGACCAGCAAAATAGTATTTTCATTCTGGCCTTTATTTTCTTATTCACAAGACTCTATTCTATGGGTCTGGGTATTTGTGCTTTCCTTTTGTTTCTCCTTATCCTCATATTTTTCCAAGGACACATCCTCTAAAGCTTCCCCAACATTATTCTCTTTTTCCTTCCATATCTTTTTAGGATGGGTTTTTTTCTCCTTATTCTTTCTTTGTAGCTTTAAAGGAAATTGATTGGCCCAATGACCCCCTTTTTTGCATGTGAAGCATGAAAATGGAAGAGATTCAAACTCTAGAGGTTGTGACCATTTTACTAGCTTAGACACTAGGTCAATGGTCTGAGGAAGATCATAGAGCTGATGAATGTTGATACAAAGCCTTGCATAAACTAATCTGGTTATTTCTTCAGTCATAGGGTCTATAGACAGAAGATCGCCAAATGTACTTGCAATCCCTCTAAAGAAATCCTCATTCCAACACTCTAAAGGAAGACTTGGAAGCCTTATCCAGACTGGAGCGGTGGCAAAGATGGAGTCATTAAGGGAAATATTAGGGGACCATTTCTAAAGAGCCAAAGAAGATTTTCCAAACATCCAGGGACCCCTACAGAGATCTGACAAATGGTCATCTCCATTAGTGAAAAAAAAGGAAAAGAAAACTTTTGACATCATTGTGATCTCAACCCGGCCTTTCAGAGCCCACTTCTTCTTAATAAAAGATCTCACATTACCAATGTTTGGCCTCGGCCCCAAAATTTTCCAACTAGAGTTAAAGCCATTGAGGAAACTAAATGGTCTATAACAAGATCAGGGATGAAAATAACATACATACCCTTTGATTTATCTGAACTATTGTTCACCTCTAGGAACATCGACTTCCCATTCGGCTTGAATCCAAACAAATATGACCAAGGCCAGGATTTTTGATGATCTTTTTGTTTCTGCATCCCTTAGGTCATTGGGAGGATTTGTATTGTTAGTACCCCAAAAGAGAATTCCTTCACCAACTTTGGAGTTTCAGTCCTGGCATTTCAAACAAAATCCAATGTACCACCTGCATCATAGGCAAAACCTCCACCAGAAGTGCTAGCACCATTTTTCCCGATCTCTTGATTTTTGATCATTCCCGCTCTTGATACAATTGCAAATTGACATAGTTTGATGATTCATCTAATGCAAATTAGACAAGATAAAAATCAATGATTGATGGGCTACTATACTTGACACAAACTAGACCAGATGTTATGAATGTTGTTTGCATTGTTTCTAGATTTCAAGTAGAACCAAATGAATCACATGTTGTTGTTAAGAGGATATTCAAATATTTTAAAGGAATAGTTGATTATAGTTTATGGTATGGAAAGGATGACGATTTTACATTGAGTGCATTTAATGGTGTAGATTGGGAAGGCAATGTGGATGATAGAAAGAGTACAAGTGGTGGAGGATTCTTTTTGGGTAAGAGAGATTAGTCTCTTGGGAAAGTGAGAAACAAAATTGTATTTCACAATCTACTGTTGAAGTTGAATATGTTGTTGCTTCTATTAGTTGCACACAAGGGATATGGATGAAGAAAATGTTAAAATATATCAGAGTGACTATTGATGAGCCTATTACTATGCATTATGACAATTAAAGTGCTATCAATATTTCATACAACCCTATGTTGCATTCTAAGACAAAGTATATTTCTATTAAATATAGTTTCTTGAGAGACAAGGTCAATGAGAAAGAAGTCGGATTGGATTATGTATCTACAAATGAGAAGATTGCAGATATTTTCATGAACCACTTTCCAAAGGATACTTTTGAGTATCTTGAAGGTAAGCTTGGGGTGATTGCCCCTCCTGATCAAAGCTAGAGATGCATTAAATAGCATCAGTCCAGTGTACTTACAAATATCATCACTATTCTGGATTGATGTTTTTAGTGGCTACTCCTTAGGGGGAGTAGTGGTTAGTAGTGGTTGAGGTATGTTATTCAAATTTTTAGCTTCTATGACTTAGTGCATACATGTGCCTTTTCCATTGATGTCAAAGGGAGAGAGATTCATGTGAAAAACTAGTATCTTGGGGACAAATAGTCATATGGAAGAAATTGTTAGAGAAATTGTGCCTTTGTGCATTGATTTGATTTTTTACATAATTGATGAACTACAACTAATTATATATTTGAAGTCATTTGTTGATATTCAATCGAGTTGCAGAAGTGATGATAACCATTATCAGTTAATGTATTGTCATTGATGCTAACTTATTTGAGTATTATTATGGTGGAAAACATTTGTTATGATTTGAAGATCTAGAACAAACAATGTTTATGTGGTCGGTGAATGAAGAGTTCAGTATACACTGAGAGATAGTAATAACTGAGTAAAACATAGTGTATACTAAGCACAGTGACAACCGAGCTAGGGATCACCGAAATAATATGGTTAATACTAAGACCGATCAATTAATTCAAATTGAGGGCAACTAGGATGCTGAGCTGGAAATTGATGATTTCGAGGTAAAAGATAAAGTTTTTTATTTGATCAAACAGTTATTAAAATTCAATGAAGATCACACGACAAAGATTGAAACATTTTTTTAACCCAAATGCCGAAGATGGATCAAGCGGGAAAATCAACGATGGAAATTAAGAGACAAGATCTGAAGGATGAAAATTAAATGAGCTATGATGTCTATATAAGAGACAAGAGATTCATTTTGAGAACGCATGAAGTGCATACATGCAAAGTTTGTGTATGACTGATCAAACTGGTTAAAGACAGAATTGAGCATTTTTCTAGAGACATAACCAAGCGACAGAGGAAAGAGGATTACCGAGAAGAACAAGTATGAAGTATGAGATGAACTAAAGAAGTACTAATTGATCAGAGGTATTATGTACTTAGCATAGATCTAATTATCTGCAAAATAGAGTTGTATTTGAATCAGATCATTACTGTATCAGTTTAAACATTGTTACAGGTAATTCTCTTAATCGAGTAGGACAGTGAAGTCCTTATTATAACATTCAGAGAATATTGAGTATTTTCTTGATGACCACATAGTGAATGCATGGTCAAGAGAAAATCATTAGGTTTAAATCCTCTAACAAGGTCAGATTTAACAGAGTACATTTTAACCTTTAATAGGGTTGGCTCTTCACTGAGCTCACTTCAGAAGAGTGAAAATATTTTGGGTTACCGGTCCCAAGTGGTTTTTCCCTTAGCAGGGATTCCACGTTAAAAATCTGTGTCAATGTGCATGAATTTTGTGGATTGTTATTTAAATTACACTTTAATTTATTGACCTAGATTGGTAATCACAGTATTAATTTACTAATATTTGGTAAACACTATTGATGATAGTTTGGAATTATAGAATACATTTTCACCGAGCTGAGTTTTATATTTGAATTTGTTTTGGTATACATCTGGAGAAATTTTGGACTGTAGGATAATTTGTGAGGAGACTGATTCTAATTGATTCATCTCCCCCTCTTAGTTATTCTAACAATTGGTATCAGAGCATACAATGCTTATCAGAGAGTATACAGTAGTTAGAAGAAAGTTTTGAAGGACTTAAGCTAAATATCACAAGATGTATAAGAGAGACACACCTAAGATGAACAAGGATAACTTCTAGTTTGAATTACAAAATACATTTTCACTGAGCTGAGTTTTATATTTGAATTTGTTTTGCTATACATCTGGACAAATTTGGGACTGTAGGATAATTTGTGAGGAGAATGATTCTAATTGATTCATCTCCCCCTCTCAAGTATTCTAACAATTGGTATCAGAGCATACAATGCTTATCAGAGAGTATACAATGCTTAGAAGAAATTTTTGAAGGACTTAAGCTAAAGATCACAAGATGTATAAGAGAGACACACCTAAGCTAAATAAGGACAACTTCTCGACATGGAAAAGCAAAATAATACTATATTTATTATGGATTAGAGGAAACATTGCATATTATCTAGACAATCAATTCATTCTACCTACTGGACCTTTGATAGTAAATCAGATGAAAAAGAAACATGAACATAAACTTATCATGGTCGAGATTGCTTCTTCACTCACAGATATTGAATTTGAGGATATCAAGACATATATAACTGATAAGCAGATGTGGGATCAATTTACACTAGTTTATGGATGAGATGCAAATGTACTGAGAGCCAAAGCTGAAAGTCTTCGTGGAAAGTTTGATGATATAAGAATGAAGGGAGGAGAAAACATAACACAGTACAGTACCCAACTTAAAGAAGTTGTGAATGCAATTTGAGGATCTGGTGGAACCATTAATGAAGACACTATTGTGAGTAAGATTATTATAACTCTATTGCCTATTTATTCTATAAGAGTCTCTGCAGTACATGAAATGAGATTTGCACCTAGAAATAACATTATTGTTGATAGTTTTGTTGGAAGAATGATTTATTTTGAGCTGAATAACTTTGACAACAATATTGTACCATCTATAGAGTCCGCATTTATGTCTACTTTGAAAATTAGTAAATCTAGTAGCAAGCACATAATAAAAAATAACAATGACAGTGATAGTGATGACAAGGAACTTGATGAACTTGAAGCTTTAATGTATAGAAGATTGCACAAAGGTAAAGGAAGATATAAAGGTAAACTACCTTTGATATGCTTTAACTGTAAAGAGATTGGCCATTTTACTGCAAGATGCCCTAACAAAAAGAATGATGATAGAAATGATAGATCTAATGATAGAAAGGATGACCGAGACTACAGAAGCAACCGACAGTATGAAAGAAGAGATAACCAAGATTATAAAGATAAAGGTAAGAAATCTTGTTACATTGCTAAAGATAAAGTTAATGACAATAATTCTGACAGTGATGAAGATATTGAGACAATGTTCGTAGCTTTGAAATATGATTCAGATGAAGATGAAAGGTATTTAGAAACAACACTTATCTCTAAAGTTAGTAAACATGATATTTGGGTTATTGATAGTGGCTGTACACATCACATGACTGGTGATAAAGGAAAATTTGAATTTCTTGAACATTATGATGGAGGATCAGTAAGAATGGGAAATGATACACCCTGTTAAGTGAAAGGAAAAGGTACTATTATGTTGAACAATAAAATTAAATGTAAAAATGTTTATTGGGTAAAATTACTTAACTATAATCTATTGAGTGTTTCACAGTTGAATAACACAGGTCACCGAGTTGCATTTGAGAATAGAAAAGATAGAATCTATGATGGAAAAGGAAAATTGATTGGCACTGGTGAACAATCTAAAGGTAACCTATTCTATCTTGACACAATTGAAACTGCTTGTTTATTGGCAAAGAATGAAAATATATGGTTATGGCATAAAATAATTTGTCATGTAAATTTTGACAACATGGTCAAGATTAGCAGAAAAATAAAAGTTAGAGGCTTACCGAGCTTATCTAAACCAGATCATGTAATGCAAAAATTGTCAAATGGGAAAGATGTCAAAATCTAGTTTTAAGACCAAGAATTTTTCATCTAATGACATTTTGGAGCTAGTTCATACTGACCTATGTGGACCAATGAGAACACAAAGCTATTATGGGGATATATATTTTATTTTATTTGTTGATGACTACTCTAGGATGATGGTTGTCATGTTCCTAAAAGAAAAATTTGAAGCATTTAAGATGTTTAAGTGGTATAAAGCTAAAGTGGAAAAAGAAATTGGTAGAGATCTGAAGTGTTTGATATCTTATAAAGGGGGTGAATTTATTTTTGATGAGTTCACTAACTTTTGTAATGAGTATGGAATCAAGAGACAAGTTTCTACACCGAGGACACCACAACAAAATGAGATTGTTGAAAGAAGAAAAAAATCAATTGTTGATTGTGCCAGAACATTGATGATTGAGAAAGGAGTTGCACAAACATAATGGAGAGAAGTAGTAAGCACAATTGTTTACACACTGAACCGATTACAACTGAAGAAAGATTCAAACAAAATACCCTATGAGATATGGTATGGGTATACACCGAATGTAAGTTACTTTAGAATATTTGGTAGTCGGTGTTATATTCTAAAAGATGAGAGAAATGGTAAATTTGATTCAAAAAGTGATGAAGGAATATTTCTTGGATATTCTACTAAGAGTAAAGCTTACAAATGTTTGAACAAGACAACTAACAAAATCATTGACAGTGCAAATGTAAAATTTGATGAATTTGCTGAGCTAAATGATGAGAACAACATGAAAGAACCATAGGATTATAGTAAATTTGTTTACTGGGAAGAACTTGATACTATACTGACGCAGATGCCTAACATTACCATGCAAGAACGTAATGTCACGGGCAACAGGTAGAATAGATTGAGAATTAGGAAAATGATGAAACAAAAGATCATGAACCAAGAGATAATGAACATACAAAAGAAGATAATGAAGAACCAAGAGTTTAGCTTGTACTTGCTAAATAAGTGAGAAGACATCATCCACAAAATTAGATAATTGGAGATAAAATAGAAAGCATCATGACAAGAAGTAAGTTTAGAGATGACACTTGTTTAATTTTTGAATTTGAGCCTAAGAATGTTAGAGATGCATTAGAAAATGAAGAATGGATTAATGCTATGAATGAGGAAATTGAGTAGATACAGAAAAATAAGACATGGACATTAGTACCGAGATCGAGTGATAAAAATGGCATTAGCACCAAATGGTTTTTCATAAACAAACTGAATGAAGATGGGAATGCAACCAGAAATAAAGCAAGATTGGTTTGCAAAGGGTATGCACAAGAAGAAGGAATTGTCTATGGAGAAACTTTTTCACCCATTGCTAGACTTGAAGGAGTAATAATACTACTTGCATACGATGCATATAAAGGATTCAAGGTATATCAGATGGATGTAAATTCTGCATTCTTGAATGGAATAATGGAAGAAGATGTATACTTTGAACAACCTGAGGGATTTTTTGATCCTGGTCAGACACACAAGGTATGTAAGTTACACAAAGATTTATGTGGACTTAAACAAGCACCGAGAGCATGGTATGAAAGATTGCATTCTTATCTTATAATTATTGGATTTATTAGAACAAGTGACAACATCAATTTGTATTTAAAAGGAGGAAATGATGATAAGACACTTATTGCTGAAATATTTGTTGATGATATTATATTTGGGGGTAATGATAACTTATGCACTTCATTTGCTGATGAAATGAGGAAAGAATTTGAAATGTCGATGTTTGGTGAGATCAAACTTTTTCTAGGATTGCAAATTTTACAACAGACTGATGGTATATACATTACTCAATCAAAATACATCAAGGAAGTACTAAAGACATTTATAATGGAAGAATCAAAACCACTCAAAACACCTATGGTGACAGGATGCAAACTGACAAAAGAAGACAAGACACTTGAGGTAAATTAGACCTTGTACATATCTATGATTGGTAAGTTGATGTATGTTGTTCACACAAGACCTGACATAGCACATACAATTGGAATAGTTGCAAGATTTTCTGCTAACCCCAGAGAATCACATATGACAGTTGTAAAAAGAATTTTTAGATATTTGAAAAATACTGAGGATTATGGACTATGGTATAAAAGAGAAGGAAAGTTTGAATTAAAAGTTTATACTGATGCTGATTGGGCTGGGAACATAAATGATAGAAAAAGAACTACCGGTGGAGCATTCTTTATTGGAGAAAGACTACTTACTTGGATACGCAAGAAGCAAGGATGCATATCTCAGTCAACTGTAGAAGCAGAGTATGTTGCTACTACTGCAAATTGTTCTAACATAGCATGGATAAAACAACTGTTAAAAGGAATGAATGAGGAGATCACTGAACTAGTGATGATTTATTATGATAATACAAGTGCTATAAATATTTTAAATAATCATGTGATGCATGAAAAAACAAAGCACATATCTATAAAATATCACTACTTGCAGGAACAAGTACAAGATAAACAAGTAATACTGGAATATGTACAATCAAAAGAACAACTTGATGACATATTTACAAAACCCTTACCGAAGGATACATTTGAGTACTTGAGAGGTAGACTAGGGGTTCCTCCCTTGTCTATTGGTAACTGAGCTAATTAGGAGGTTGTATCAACCTACATGAAATTAGAATATCAATCATGTTGATGCAAAGATGAATTGGACTGGCACGAACATATCTGTACACTGAAAGGTACCTACTACACCAAAAAAAAATCAGAGATATTTTATTTGGCTATTGAAGAGCTGCACATTTCTTTTTGGCATTGTTGTCAAAGGGAGAGATTCGTGAAATATAAAAGGGAGAGATTTGATCAATGAAATATCTATCCACTAAAGGGACAAAAAAGAAAGACAAAGACATATCTAATCTACAGAGAGATTCAATAGTTGAAACATCAAAACTGCAGGGAGAGTCTGCATAGTGAGTATTTTGTTTATACTGACATAACTCATATTCAAGCTAAGGAGAGCTACAAAATTGTTGCAGTTGTAGAACATAAGTTTGGTATTTTGTTGTATGGCATTTTATATTGCATATTTCATATTGTATTGCCATCAATGCCAAAGGGAGAGATTGATGAACTACAATTGATTATATGTTTGAAGTCATTTGTTGATATTTAACTAAGTTGCATAAGTGATTATAAACATTATCAGTTAATGTATTGTCATTGATGTCAACTTATTTGAGTATTTTAATGGTGGAAAACATTTGTTATGATTTCAAGATCTGGAACAAACAATGTTTTTGTGGTCAGTGAATGAAGACTTCAGTATACACTGAGAGACAGTAATAACTGAGTAAAACACATTGTATACCGAGCACAATGACAATCAAGCTAGGGATGCTGACACAACACGGTTAATACTAAGACCGATCAATTAATTCAAATTGAGGCTGACTAGGATGCTGAGTTGGAAATTGATGATTTTGAGGTAAAAGATAAAGTTTGTTATTTGTTTCAAATGGTTATTAAAATTAAATGAAGATCAGACGACAAAGATTGAAACATTTTTTTAACCCAACTGCCGAAGATGGATCAAGCGGGTAAATCAACGATGGAGATTAAGTGGCAAGATCTGAAGAATGAAAATTAATTGAGCTATGATGTATATATAAGAGACAAGAGATTCATTTTGAGAACGCCTAAAGTGCATACATGCAAAGTTTATGAATGACTGATCAAAATGGCTAAAGACAGAACCGAGTATTTTTATATAGACATAATTGAGCGACAAAGGAAAGAGGATTACTGAGAAGAATAAGTATGAAGTATGAGATGAACTGAAGAAGTACTAATTGATCAGAGGTATTATGTACTTAGCATAGATCTGAATATCTGCAAAATAGAGTTGTATTTGAATCAGATCATTACTATATCAGTTTAACCATTGTTACAGATAAATCTCTTAACCAAGTAGGACAGTGAAGTCCTTATTATAACATTTAGAGAATGTTGAGTGTTTTCTTGTTGACCCCATAGTGAATGCATGGTCAAGATAAAATTGTTAGTTTTAAATCCTCTAATAAGGTCACATTTAATAGTGTGCATTGTAACCTTTAACAGTATTGGCTCTTCACTGAGCTCACTTCAGAAGAGTGAAAATAGTTTGGGTTACTGATACCAAGTAGTTTTTCCCTTAGCAGGGTTTCCACGTTAAAAATCTGTGTCAATGTGCATGAATGTTGTGAATTATTATTTTACTTTACACTTTAATTTATTAGCCTAGATTGGTAATCACAGTATTAATTTACAGATACTCGGTAAACATTATTGATGATAGTTTGAAATTATAGAATACACTTTCACCGAGATGAGTTTTATATTTGAATTTCTTTTGGTATACATCTGGAGAAATTTGGGTATGTAGGATAATTTGTGAGGAGTCTTATTCAAAGTGATTCACCCCCCTCTCAGTTATTCTAACAATAATATGTTGTCATCAATGTCAAAGGGGGAGATTATTGAGATATTGTTGAGATAATGTTGAGTATTGTACATATATGTGCTGGCATTAATGTTTTGTCATTGATGTCAACATATTCCTATTGTTGGTGACAGTGTTCCTATTTGTTCCTTAGATGTTCAGTGATAAGATTATGTTGGTATGGATACTATATTGAATATCAAGTGTTGTGAATGTACAGAGAGTTTCATTGATGTCTATAGTTGATTTATGTCAATGTATATCAGTTCGCATGTTGATTTGAGTGAGCTATGAAGGATTTACCAGAGAGTGGTATTTTGGTGGTTCATGAAGAGATAATGTTTCATTTATTGGATTAGAGTAGATTGGTTATGCAATATTCTTGGTTGCTAACATAGTGATGAGTTAAGGACTTGGATTTGTGTCCTTATTTCGAGTGGTTCATGATTTGGATGTTGGAAAGCTATTTTTATTTTATGATAGTGGTTGCTATTTTGTGTTCCTGATAAATAGTGCAGAGATGAGTATGAATTATGAAGATAGATTTGTTCCTATTGATGTTGTAGTATTTCATGTTGCTTTTGATGTTTCTTGATCATGTGCTATTTGTTTTGTTGGATCATTTTTGGATTATGTGATAAAAATGAAGATTTTCATGCAGCGTGTTGATGTTCTTAATTGTTCTTGGCCGACTTGGTGGTGTAGCATGTTGCGAAGGATCGTAGCATGATTTATGGATCTAGAGCATGTTCAAGGATGTTGTTATGGATCATTTATATGTCTTAGTCAAAATTCAATGGATCACATTATGTATTGAGTTCTATTGATTTAATATTTTTTAATTATGTCCCTGGCCAACCTAGTTGAGATAAATTGATGTTATGTATATAAAGATATAATCATTTGTGATAGTGAATATGTGGAAGAGAATGAGAGATGTTGAGAGAAGAGGTATGAGTGGACTCTACATTTGAGGCAGAGATTTGATGTACTTCATTAGAACTATTTTGGCATATCAAAGATGATATTTGTTAGTTTGTGAGTTTGGAGAGTATGTCCTTTGAGATTTGAGATAGATTGTTTTAAGGAAGTGAGCCTTCATTTGGGTTGAAGCCTTTGTTGTAATTGAGCAATGAGATCTAGGAAGTGTGTCTGAATGCATGTGCATTCCCCTTTGTAATACTCCTAACAGAGTATATTTCTTTTGATAGAGTACATTCATCTTGTGGGTTTGATCCCCACCATTTTTTCCTCTAACAGGGTTTCCATGTCAAAAATATTGGTGTTATGTGTTGATTATTGTGTTATAATATTGCACTCATGTTTATCATTCAGATATGAGATTAATTTTATATTTTGGTTAAAGGCTTGGTTTATTTTTATATAATATATTCACCCCACCTCTTAGTTGTATGTGTTACCTTAATTCTAACAACATGTGTGTATCATTGTATGGTTAAGCGATCTCACCTCTTGTGAAAGATGTACTTGATTCCACTTGGGTGGTACTTGAGGTCATATCAATGACACTTCCTAACCCATCTTTAGGAACTAGTCCTTTTGACTTTTAGAGTGGTGCCTTATCTTATCTGTATTGATGTTGAGGGATTCTTGCATGTCATGTATGTTGTGTGTATACTTTGTGATTTTTGTGTGTAAACATACTTCCTTTTGTTATGGGTGAGTGTGCTTGTAGCATGTGTGACTATCTCCTAGCATGGTGGGAGTGGATCCCTTAATAACACACGGTTGAGTGTCGTTGACCAACGTTGGGCATTTGAGGATCTTGGGACGAGCTCCAAGATCATGATCGAGTTGGTAAAGTTTTGATTTTATTTATTTTCTTATTGTATAATGTTGTAAAAGTTTATTTAAAGAACATTTTTTTCCTCACATCTTTTTGTAATGTATTTTTTGGACCTCCTTAGTGTATGAATTATAAAAAAACAATATAATTGGTACCAAATATATATATATATTTTTACATGTCTCAAAATTAGAGTAAAGCACACCTTCTATCTTGTATGCTTTTTAAACATTTCTTTTGTTGCTGGATAAAATCAACTTAGACAACCTTTGTGTTGAGTTTTAAAATAAATTCTAATTTAGATAAATCTGAAATAAAACATTGAAAACTCTAAGATATCATTTGTGTCTATAACGCACCACCAAGAAATCCTTGGAACAAAAGGGGTAAATATGCACTTAATAAAAAAATAATTTAAAACATAAGATAACATTATATTTCAATGTGCATCTCTTAGCCATAACAAAGAAATAAAAAACATGTCAAGGTAATCATAACGATCATTCCATGATCATACACAAGCGAAAGACTTACAAACACTTCCAAAGGTTCCAAGACAACTCAAACGTACACTCAGAATGGAGAACACACGTTCAAAATATTTCCCTACAAAGATCCAGACAACGTCCACATGCCACAAGAGGCTAAGATGACAAGATCTCATGACTATTAGAATGGGAGACAACCTTAACCCTAAACTCATAAAAATAATGTTCTTTTTAATCCCAAATAGATGTGCAAAATGATTTTAGTATTCTTGTGGATTTCTTGGTGCTACCCAAGATCCCTAGTTGTTACAAACAAACAAGAAGTCCAAAATGGGGCATTGGACAATGCAAGGGTAAAGGGGAAATGTTTCCTTGTAGTATGAATAGTTGGTATCTAAAAATTAAGAGCGGTGCCACAAAAAAAATGTTGATCTTTGGTCACGCTATGGGGAATGGAGTCCAAGTAATTGAGCCCAATAGTCTACAGGGTCCTAGGATCGCATTGAGTTTCAAAATTTGGTCTTGAACGTGTTAGTTCAAAGATCTTGAAGGGAATATTGTTTCATGGGTAAGAATTAGTGGAAGGTTTAGAACAGAGCTAACCCAGATCAACTAAGGATGGAATCTTAAGCCGGATGTTTGATTGTGAAACAATATTCGGGAAAATCATTTATGTGTGTTCCAAATCAAATGACAAAGTGCAGGTTTAAGTATTATGCACCGTTTGAGTGAAGAGATGTTGGAAAATGTCTTGTCTAAACTTGGAGGTTCATTGTTGCCGATGTCAAGGAGATCTCCTAATTTAGGTAGGGGAGAGTGTAATAGTCTTTGAGATGATCACAATTAGACCTGAGTTGGAATGGTTCTAGCACACATTTTCTGCCCCTAGCGCGTCACTTGAGCTTATGATCCTTGAGTGCACAAAGGATTAAGGATTCATTACATGGTATTGCTAGTTATGATGAGTTGTTACCTTCTTTATGGGAATGTTCGATACACGATATGATGAATGAAATCAAAATGTTGCATTGAGATCTACGAGTCTTGGAATGAATCAATGAGAAGTTCCAAGTTGGGTACAAGTTCATTATCTTTCTAACCATGCATAAAATAATAACATGATCTAGGATCCTCAAACGATCGCAAACAAGGTCTAGAAAAGATACCAAGACCCTCAGGAATCTAACCTGGAAGGACATGCACAACACCCAGATCTCAAAACTGATTGGAAAGCCAAAATGGGCAGAGACGATGAAAGCAGGCAGAGATGTTGATTCTCATTGTGCAGACACCTATCTACACAGGTGTCAATTCTTGACTGGAGAACTTCTGAGATAAAAAATTCTTAATTGAGTGAGGTTAGAGACATCAATCAATCAGTGGAGATGCTAGTTAGTGCATACATCAATCCACATAGATGTAATCTGTTATTAACAACCTTCTGAGACCAAAAGTATCAATCCAGAGAGGCAGAGATGTTGATCAAAAGACACAGATGTCAATTAGTCTAGATGCCAAAGGAAGGCACATACATCAATTTTTAAACTTGGTTCAAAATACACAAAATAAAAAGCCGAATCCCTAAGCCAACACCAACGTATGGCTGGAAAATTTATAGCTCCACAACGGGGAGTATCAGATACACACATATAGAGACAATACCCACTCAATACAAAAAAGAATCATATAACCAAAGAACTCAACTATGAGCATAATGTCCATATGCATATAAGGATCAAGTGCATATAAAGATCAAATATTAAAACACAAGTTAAACTACTCTAAGAACACAACTCAAAGAGAATAAATGTGCATACATTACGAGCCAATTGAAGCATATCATGAAATACTCAATGATCAAACTCTAAATCTAGAGGAATCCCACCACCTGTACACCGGTCCCCAGTAGTGTTATAGTAATGAAACACCACCCTACCATGTGGAAACCTTAGGCCCACCCAATCATGCTCACATATATAGTAACCCAACCACAAAATCAAAGTATACATGCAAGAAAGGAGTGACTAATACACATGCCAAGAAGATTCATAGTCTCATTATAGATATACAATAATCCAATGCAAGTACATGATGCAAGATACAAAAAAGATGGAGATCACTCGACATGTAAACCAACATCAAAACTCAATTACAGAAGCACAAACCTCAACTCATCAAGGTGCTACTCAACACTACTGGTCCTAGACACGAGAGTACTAGCCATAGGGAGTATCCTGCCTACACAAGAGTCTACCCTGACATATGGGGATCAAGTACCATCTACCACCCGCATAGGTCAATCCTAACATTCAAGCATTAAATGGTTTCCAATTCCCACACAGGGATCAATCCTAACATCTGGGGAATTCCAATTAATCTTTATTATTGTTTTAACCCAATTATTTTATTATGTTTTCAATTTTTAAGTAAACTCCTAAATGCCTCCACTGCAGCCACTTTTGGGTCAAGTTCAACATAAGGAGCTACTCCCTATGACTACTCCATGTACCTAGTCCATGACTCAACATCCCAAGATAGAGACCAACAAAAGAATTTCAACTCAATCTACATGAGGACATAACAAGCTCTTCATCGACTTGGCTACCCAAAGACAAAAATAGGGACTTCATCTACTTGTCTACAAGAGGATGGTAACCCAAGGTTGTCCACTCATCTACACAAGGACATTAACAAATGCATCATCATCATGGTCTACACCGAGGATGAAAAACAACATAAGAATCCATCATCAAGGAAGAAAGAAAATACACTCAAGTCAAAATCCATAAAGAACATGATAAACTCAATTGATCTCAAACAAAGTGTATGGGTCACTTCGACTTGGGCATAGGAGAATAGCTCAACTACATGTCAGGATGTGGTCTCAACACCAACATCCACATATCACGTGCAAGCTCCTCTCAAGAATGAGAGGAGTCAATACAAAGATAAGAGAAACCACAACAAAAGAAAGGCAAGGAGGATATCTCAACTCCAAAACACCAACCGAGAGAAAATAATGAAAGGGCACAACAACAACTAGCTCAATCAACCACTATGTCGAGAGAATAGATACATATGAAATCCAACTGGTATCTCACTAGAACACAAGGAAATATCAACAATCTAGAAGCAATAATTGGAGGATAATACACTCCCAAATACTCAAGTGTCAAACTTGGGCAAAATCAACAAAAGGCACAAACGCCAAACTACTCAATTGAACACTATGCCAAGAGTTTAGATTTTGAGAAAATCCATTGTAATCTTGCAGAAACATGAGGAGGGATCGCAAACCATAAAAGAAACAAAATATCAAAATTTGGACAAGATTTGGCAAGCTAACAGAATCAACAATTTTGAATGAAATGGCCATATTTGGATTGTGATAAAAGATGATCACAACATCCTACAACCATTCTATTTTTGCAATCCTATAATAGACCTAGAGTAATACCAAAATCACTCACGCGTTCATACCTAGAAAGGTTTTAGACATATTCTGGGTGGTATGCAAAACCAGGAAAACCTAAAAACACCCAAAATTCAAATGTCTTGGAAATCAACAAAATTAAAACTCGTTGGTCTAAATCCACCCAACAACACATTTCTCAAATAAATTTATATTTTTGGGTACTTCACGAAAATCCGACAACATAACATTACCAAAATCCCAAAAACAACCACATGGGAAAGCATCAAAATGCTCACACCCGTCCAATCGAGTGGAGAAGTCAAACACAAATGTGGGGGAATGCTAATTCTCAGCCCACTATCCTATTACAATGTATTTCATTCAAAAATATGGAGTAATTTAAAAATGGTGAGATGCCCTACCTCACACGAATGGTAAAACCCAAGAAAAAGGAGAAAATAAAGAAGACTCCTCAAAAACACGCTCCACATGAAGGTTAGGAATCACGGTACGAAACCAATGAGCCGCTACCCAAAAAAATCCAACACCCGAGTTGCTCCCAACAAGTAAAAGTCAAATTTCTCCACAACATGGTTGGAGCAAATTCACAAAACTTCCCAAAAACCAAAAGTGAGAAGTGAGTGAAAAAGAACTCACTTTTAAAATATATATAAAGCAATTTTTCCAAAGTGACTTTCAAATAGATTATTTAAATTATTTAAATAATATATTTGCCTTTGCCCAAATTAAATAAAATTGATTCCAATTAGTTGGAATCCAACTACGAAAAAATTAGTTGATAATTAAAATAAAATAATAAAAATCCCCAAAATATATTAAAAGGGCATTTATTCTAAATCCTTTTGCGACCACTGTGGAACTCTAAATGTACAGACACACTCACGAGTCTAACACAATATGCAATATGAATATGGATTTACCAACATGTACTAGAGGGAATAATAATCAACTACGAATACACTGTCCATATAGGGACGATATTGGCTCAATATGAAAGGTCAAGGTTACTATCTCATGTGCCACTATCGGGGATATAGGCACACTCAAATCTTGCAACTCGGGCAGAATGTTTCTGGTACATGTTCACTAAAACAAGCAAACATCAAGTGCAGATGCTCATGATATAAATAGTTGAAGCATATATAAAATATGATAACAAATAGTGAAGGAGGATGGTACATCGTGTAGATCTCACGAATGAGTGGCATTCAGTCTCACTTCATACCAACAAAAATGGAAAATGCATAGCAATTATGTGTATAGAAGTAAACATCATATTATTAAATTAACATTGCATTTAAATAAATCATTTTATAACTATTATGAGCATAAGTCACTTAAAGAAAATAAATGACATATCCACAATAGAAAAGGCACTATAATCAGATATTCATGATAATAATCATAATGTATTATCCCAAAGCATAGTCATGCACATATGATCAAAACATTAATAACAACATGATCTAACATATAAATTAACAGTAGTGTCATAATTTAAATAAAGTGTGGTAATCAAATACATCACACAGTACCATGACGAAATCTTTATGTACAAATTCAACTTTGAAAATTTATGAAAAATTCTATGATTTTTTATTTTTAAAGATTTATTTATTTATTTTTTTGGATTTTTAAAGATTTTGAAAATTGAAAACTAATTCTCAAGCAAGATCACATTTGTTTTCCCCCAATGTTTAGCAAGGTGCTAGAGTGCTGCCACAGTGAGTTGTAACGCTTGTACTAGGGTTTAGGGAAGTTTTTGAGTGCTTATAATTCCTTTTTGAGTGCTTATACCCTTTTTGTGGCACTTTCCATGTGTTATAGCACTTCCATAAGGATTTTTGGTACCTATGCATGATTAGAGGCATTTTCCATGAGTTTGGGCTCTTCCACAAGGATTTGTGGTGCCTAAGAACTTTGAAGTGCAAATGCAAGTTGTTTAGGTAGATATGCATACCAAAATAGCTCCAATGAATGATAGTTGTGTGGTTTTGCACTTTTGGTCAAAGAACTATGATGATGGATGAAGTATGTATAGTGTGACCCTCAAGGATGACCTCCTTTAAGATTACCCAAGCTAAGGAAAAATGGATATTGCAATGTAGGTCAACGAGATGGTTTCAGATAGCATATAGGTTAATGACATGATGCAATGAAAGGTATGTGCGATCCAAAAGAGTGGACATGATAAGAGGTTTTTGAGAACATGTTTTTGCATTTAAGTCCTTAATTTTGATCAAGAAAAAAGGGTCATTTTGGATAGGATGTGGATAGGATAGCATGATCAGGATAAGGGTCGATGAAAGCCACGAGTGGATGGTTTAGGATTATTGTCATGATACTTAGGGATAGTGAGGGTTGATTTGGGATAAATAAGATCATGATAGGGTACCATGGATGCAACAAGTAAATAGGCAGATGGAAAGGATAACGGATGTCAAGATACATGATGCTCATGGATATGTTCAAAATTTTCAAGATCAAAGGTGAAAGAGGGAACACAGATGCAAATAGGATAAATGGTAGGATATGGAAGATGGAGGATATGATGGATAACATGGTTGATATATCATGGATGAAAATTTCCCCCAAGTGTTGACTAAAAGAAGATGAACTATGCATGATTCCTTTTTGTCAGGTTTTCATTATGGTCCTTGCCCAAGGTGCCATGAGAAGTGGTTTTCACCATAGGACAAATTTATTTCTCTCTACTTTTTTTTTTCTTTTTTTCCAATATTTATCCAACATCTTGATCTTTATATAATGATTTTTTGAAATATATGCTATAATGGCACATGATTGTTTAAAGTATGCCCAAAGATGCTAATAGGGTGATAGAAAAGAGAATGATATGGAGGATAAGGAAGATGGTGGCTAAGGATTCATGTGATTGGATAAGGGGGATGAAATGATGACAAATAGGTGTTGGGTAATGGATATGATATTGGAAGATTTGTGTAGGAGTAGATGGAAATGGTGGAAATATCACCTTTGGCACAGACCTCGAAGGGTAATGGGATGATGGAGGAAAAATGGATGAAGGAGGTGAGGATGTAGGAAGGATTGTGAATCTTGGAACACAAGACCCAAAATAGACTTGGAACACGAATTTTTTTTGGAAGGAGATGGATTGAAAGCCTTTGGAAGCTTGAATGTCAACTTTGAATTTTATTTTTTGTGTAAGTCTTTCAAAAGTGACTTGGGAATCTACATAACTTTCTATTTTCCTTTCTTTTGTGATGCTTTCGAATGCATTTCTTCAATGAGGTATTTTTGAACCCAAATTTTCTTTGATTTTTCTTTTTATCTCGATGGACCTTTGTGGTCTCTTTTATATTTCATTGTTCTTTGTTTTCACATGTCGATTAGATTGGACATGTTCTTTATACACATGTGGATTCTTGGATTTATGATTTCCCTGTTTGACATACAAGTTGCTTCCAAAGGTTTTGGGAATAATGGAAGGATAAGAATGACATGGAGGATTAATATGAATGGGTGTTTGGACATTCCTCAAGTATGTGTGCCTTATTTGATCTTGATATATGATATGGTAAGTGGATGGTGAGCTAGGACCGATAGGCATGGTTGATGAAGGGATATATGGACCCAATATGGATAGAAGATATGAAGGCTTTAGCTTTGGGATATAGGGACCAAGAATGGATTTGGAGGATGGTGAAGGAATATGGTTATGTTTAAATGGAGGTATATAAGGTATTAAATGAATATCAACATCTTTAGAGTGAGCTATATTTCCACAGTCATCATCTTTCAGATTTATCTTTATCTCAACGGGCTCATTAGTATCTTTCATAGGAGAAACTGAGGCTTGAGGGGATTTATTACCATGAAATAGATTAGGAGGAATGAGGTATTTTTGAGGTAGACATGGAGGATCATGACAAGGAGTTGATGGGATGCTCTGATCTTGACAAGGATCTTTGGATGATGAAAAGAGGATAATTTTCTCTTGATTTTCAATAGGATCATTAGAAATGGTGGAAGAGATATCTTGACTTTCTTGGGAAGTGGAAAAGATAGAGGGCTTGGAGGGATACTTTGTTTTTGAGGTGGAAGAGTTTCATCTTGGAAGAAATGAAAGGGTATGATGGGATCATTGTGAGATTCGATAGATATGGAACCTTCGTCAAATATTGGATAGGAATAGATAGTATCTTGATCATGATCTTTACTAATACTTGTTTCTTCACACTTTGGATTACTCTCATGACATGGATCCAATTCTAAGGACAAGGTAGAAGTTTAGATATTTATGGGGGGTTCTTGGAGGATTGATGGGGTATCATTTGGAATTGGTATGATAGGCATTGAAGCACGTGATATCTTAGGATCTAGGATCTTTGAAGCGTTAAAAAGACTTGCAGAATGATGCAGGTTAGCTTGGATCTCTTTTAGAGGTATCCCTTGAGGGTACACATAGTCAACATGAACAATTTCAACCTTAGGCTCAATGTTTGCTTTTGGAGATGGAGGAAGTAGAAGTGACATATAGGTCATTACTAGACATAGGTTCATGATTTTGATCTTGCTTGGGCTTAGTATCTCTTTTGTAATTAGATGATTCATTAGGATTTTTCACTTTAGTTATATCATCATCAATGAGATCTTGGATTTTATGCTTCAATTCCACGCAATTTGAAGTTTCATGTTCATTATGTCTATTATATGTACAATAGTTGCTCAAAAATAAAAATCCACATGAAGTGACTTAAGGCAACATAATGATATTGTTCTCAAGGATTTATTCCAAATTTGATTCATAAGATTTTCCTAAAGAAGTAAATGATCTATCCAATGTACATTTAAATTGTCTTGTATTTTCCAAAGAGGTATTGGATTCAAGATCATGATGATCTGATTTGTTGTTGTCATATGATTGATAGACAAGACTCTCAAAGGAATTAAATGTAAATTACTCTTCATCATCTTGATCAAAGATAGGATGGTCATGAAGTTGTTCATGCTCAAAGATGGGTTTTTTGTGCTTAGATACCTCTTTGTTTGAAGAAAAGGGAAACATGTTTAGATCGTGATTAAAGAGAAAAGGAAAAAGTGATCTTAATGAGTATTCTTTGAATGGTGTATACTTTTCTTACTTTAGGTCTTGGATTTTTGAATGCAAAGATTGAATTTTCTTTGCGACACCTACGATAAGATTCTCCTCTTCATTTTTGTCATGATTAGGGTATCTAGACCAATTTTTTTCAGCCATGATGTGTCTTTATGCTCTTGTCTAGGTGATTGAGGAGGTCTAGTCTTTTGAGGATAAGGTACTTCTTGCCTATGCAAAGTTTCATAATCTTGTAAAGACAATTTAGTGTAATAGGATCTTGTCCAAACTGGCATGAAAATGAAATTTGAATCTTTGTTAGAAGGATATATTCTTGAAAGGAATTATGATGCTCATGAAATTTGGATCTTTTAATGGATGTTTTTATTTTTGAGATCATGTATCATCAAACATAGAAATCACAAATACACATGTTTTCTAACGTTTAAAAAAATACACACAAAAGTGTATATTCTCGAATGTTTTTAACAAGATCTCTATAAGAAAATACTTCAATCAATTTGGTTCAACATGGCTTGAAAATGTAGGATTTAGTTTAAATGGATTTTAATAAAGGATTTAGTTCAAATACATCTTATGAATTAATTACAAGGCCTCATGGTAGTGTAAACACTATTTAGGTCCTATAGACTGCAATAGGAGACCAGGCATAAGATACTTTTGTCCTTTGAAGCATTAATGTCAATAATACATTTATTTATTGTGGATCAAAAAAAGTTGGCTTTAGCTTTGTTTCCACTTTGGGTTGTCCCTCTCACTGGCTATGTTAAAATAGGTCTTGGGAGACCATCCCTCTAAGTTTCAAATCGAACTAGCATGTTCATGGAAAGTAATGAAATGAAATGACAAGTAGGTCTAAGGGATTGATCACCCTAAGAAGGATGAGAACATATTCCTATTACTTTCCACTTCCAAACACAATTGACAATTGTGTTCTTTGAATGCCTTTTAACCTATGGAATTAGATTATGTTTGGCATTCAGATCAACTTAAAATGTTGAGAGCATTGGCCTAATGCTTTTCATTCACAAACAAAGAGGATTTCTTTTAGTGTTTGTTAATTCCTTAACCTTTCTTTCTATTGTCAAATTTGGCATGTTTGGCATTTTAATCAACTTAAAAATTTTAGAGCATAGGCCTAATACCTTATTTGGAAAAAAATAATAGGTTTCTATTTAAGCTAGATTTCAACTTTTGAAAACTCACAAGTTACGCAAATGACTTGAATTTAAAAGGCTTTAGGACTCACCTTGTTCGAAGCTTATGCACATTTTTGAGAATTTTTTATGTTTTCAATACGTACCTCGGTGATCGTTACCTCTCCTAAGCATCCCCTTCGCAAAATGTTAATTTGACACAAGACAATCCAAAGTGAAGAAAACTAAAATATTGCCCAAATTCACTCAAAAGGACATGCAAATTTCTTACAATTCTTTAAGGAGAAAAGATCCAATTTAATGAAGAAAACTTAGATTTATAAGCATTACAAACTTTAAAATAATGATCATAAGCTTTGACATCTCCATTTAAAAATTCTAAAATATTTTTATTATGAACCTTATTCTCATACCTTTGCAATCTCTTAGCTTCTTTCTCTTTGTGATAAATTATGAGTGCTAGCTTCTTCAATTTTGTGTGTTTTTCCATCTACAAGTCATTTTAAACCAATTTAACTCAAAGATTTACAAATTAAAGCTCAAAATGTGTAGGCACTACAAAACTATGCATATGAGCTACCAAAATTTGTAGAAGCGCTACAAAAACTTGCATAGGAGATACTAAAACTTGCATAAGCGATATAGAAACTTGCATAGGTGCTACAAAAACTTGCACATGAGCTACAAAAACTTGCAAAAGTGTTGCAACAAATTGCACAAGCGCTAAAAGACACTAAATAGGAGCTGAAATATTAAGCATAAGCCTATAAAAAAATGCAAATGTCAAGTCCTAATGTAAAAGCGTTGAAATAAGTTGTAGAGGAGCTGCAAAATTATGCATAAGTGTTGCAATAAGTTGTGTAGGAGTTGAAATAAGTTGTAGAAGTTCCACAATTCAATGCAGAAATGGTGAAAGATAGCAACATGCAAATGCCAAAGTTCTAGTATATAAGCACTAAAATACAGTGGATAGGAGATGCAAAGTCATGCAGAAGTGCTGCAATAAGTTGTGTAAGAGATGAAATAAGTTGCAGAAGTATCACAATTCAATGCAAAAGCATTGCAAAGAAGTGCATAGGCATTGAAACACTGTGTAGAAGCGTTGAAACAAGTTGCAAAGGTGTTGAAAGAAGTTTCATAGGAGCTAAAAGAAGTTGTATCAGAGCTAAAAGAAGTTGTATAGGAGTTGAAACTCCATGTAGAAGCGGTGAAACAAGTTGCAAAGGCATTGTTCTTCTATGCGAAAGCACTATTCTGGTGAATCTGAACCTGCAAATGTTATACAACCAAAACTCACTCAAAATCATTCAAAAATGTTAAATGAGGCTTGAGCCCCACGATGGGCACCATTTTTCATATGTAAAATACCTTCATAAAATATTAAATCAAATAATATCAAGTTAGTGCTAAATATCTATACTAATTAAACAATCAAACTTGAAATCCTTGAAATCATATCATGGTTCTCTATCTAAAAAGACTAAATTTATGCTCTCAACTGCAAAAGCATTCCTAAAGTGATAATCTCTAGAACGAGATGGATTAATTAAGATAAATGCTATGATATACATGCTTGATTTGATATGAATTTGCAATTATGATCCTAAGATGAATTCAATTATTCTAATGGATGACCAATTCACCAAAATGCAATTACTATGATGCAAAATGGTGTGATAAAATGAATTGATATGTGAACTGGCCATTTTCTCTAAGAAATGCATACAATTTATAGGATTTTCCCAAGGGTAGGGGGTAGAGTGATTTAACCATGATTAGATGAGAGAAGTTGATTTGTGTTTCAAATAGGGGGACAAGATGAAAAAATGAGTTATGAGGATAGAAAATGCTAAATGAGTGGCTAAGATAGAAAACTTTGGAGTGATCCATGTTCTTTCAATTCTCTCTTCTCATTAGCTAATTGATTTTTGTCCCTTAGTGGTTTTTGAAAGTATTTAATAATTAATTAATTCAAAAAATTAATTAAATTAGCCATGTAGGGGGATTAGATGGGTTGCATTTGATTTAATTGAATTGAACTATATAACTGATTGATTAAATCAATTACATAGTTTATATGTTTTTTCAACTTTAATTAATTAATTGCTTTATTAGTTAATCCATGATATTGACTTGATATGACCACTTTGACTTTGGTTGACCAATTTAGGGTGTATACATTCTCTAGCAATGCCTACATTACATATGGATACTCCATTTTGGATAGATGAATAAATGAATATAGAGGAGGATGGAGTTGTAGAGTTAGTTATGGTCACTTTGAAGGATCATTTTGCTGAATTTTAGGAGTTTGTTGAAAAAATGAAGAATTTAATGAAGTTTCTCAAATATATGTTCCACAATAATATTCTTTAAGCGAATAATCCATAGATCAAGGGGGAATAGTGACATAATTGTGCATCATTCTACATCACACCCTTGTCATTTTAACATGCTTATAGGTGAACCATTTGATGATTGTAATAAGACAAAGGAGATCATAGTAAAAGAAGATAAAGCCCTCTTCATTAGTGCATCTTTGTTGCCTAATCAAGAGGAGGAATTTAAAGATGTATTAGAAAACAATTCGGAAGCATTCGGTTGGGAGTACAAGGACATGAGAGGTATTCATCTAGGATTATGTACTCATCACATATAGACCAAAGATGTTAAACCTGTTAGATAAGGACATAGATGAATTAACCCTGCTCTAAGAGATTTTGTAAAACAAGAGATAGAAAAAATGTTGCATGAAGGATTTATTTATCCATTTTTTGTTAATCGGTGGGTTTCCCCATTCATCATAGTACCTAAGAAAAATGGTAAGTGGCATGTGTGTGTTGATTATAGGAAACTAAATAAAGCCACAAAAAGAGATTTTTTTCCCTTTACCATTTATAGACCAGGTGCTTGATAATCTTACTAGCAATATTTATTTCTCTTTTCTTGATGGATGTAGTGGGTATAATCAGATCCAAGTGACTCCTAAGAACCAGATCAAAAGTATATTTACTTTCCCTTGGGGTACTTATGCTTATAGAATCTTTCCTTTTGGACTTCATAATGCTCATGCTACTTCTCAAAGAGCAGTACATGTCATTTTTTCAGATCTTACCACTTCTTGTGTTGAAGTATATATGTATGACTTCATAGTTCATGGAAAAACATTTGAAGAAGTATTAGGGATCCTAGAAAAGTTCTCCAAATATTTAAAGACAATAGACTCTCCTTGAATCATGAGAAATGGTCTTTAATGATGAAAGAAGGAATATTGTTAGGACATCACATATCTAAGGATGGAATCAAAGTTGACCTTGAGAAGGTAGAAATTATCCAACAAATAATTGTCCCAAAACTCAAACTGATGTTATAAGTTTTCTTGGGCATGCAAGGTATTATAGAAGATTCATAGAAGGATTTAGTAAGATTTATGAGTCTTTGTTTACCTTTCCTAAAAGGATGTTGAGTTTTTATGGGCATATGAGTGTCAAAATAATTTGAAATAATTAAATAGGATTTGGTGACATCTCCAGTTATCAAAGGACTTGTATGGGGATAACCATTCCATATTCATAATGATGCCTCCAATTTTGTTGTTGGATCAGTGTTGGGATAAAAAGATGAGAATGGAGCAAAGCATGTTATTTATTATATCAACAATAATTTCATTCCTACATAGAGGAATTACACTACAATTGAAAAAGAATTTTTAGTTGTGGTTTATGCAATCAATAAATTTTAAAATTATATCATTGGCTACCAAGTATTTTTTCATGTTGATCACTCTACCATTAGATATTTAATGACAAAATCTATTCTAAAGGGCATATAATTAGATGGATGCTCTTGTTGAAAGAATTTTATATAACCATCATTAATAAACAAGGTAAGGATAATGTTGTTACTAATTTTCTATCAAGAATGGTCATGCAAGCTAACAATGAACCAATAGATGACAAGTTTCTTGATGAACATCTCTTTTCCAATTCCATTCAGTCACCTTGGTTTTTTGACATTGAAAATTACCTTGTAATAGGGAAGTTCCCTAGTTATTTCAATTCAAAGAAAAAGAAAAGTTAATTAGGGAAAGCTTAAGATTCCAATGGATTGATGGTTTATTATTTAGAAATTGTCCTGATCACATTCTCCATAGGTGTGTGCAGGAGAGAGATGTATATGACATTATACATTCATGTCATAGTGAATCTAAAGGAAGTCATTATTCAACAGTCTGAACTATACATAAGATCCTTGGGGCAGGCTATTTCTGGCCAACAATGTCCAAAGATGTTTCATTTTATGTGAAGCATTGCGATGAATGTCAATGCATGGGAAGACCTACACCAACAATGGAGATGACATTGAAACCTCAAGTAGATCTTGACCCATTTGAGAAATGGGGAATTGACTTCATTGGACCCATTGATCTGCCATCACATGGAAACCGCTACATCTTGGTCTGCACAAATTATGTTACCAAATGGATGGAAGTCAAAGCCTTAGCAATAGAAAGAGAAGATAAGGTAGCTGAATTTTTGTACAAGCATATCCTTCAGAGATTCAGAGCACCTAGAGAAGTTGTTTATGATTAGGGACCTCAATTCATGTTAATAATGATTGAAGCATTCATGAAGATATATTAGATGACACACTGAAAATATTCACCTTACCATCCACAAGCTAATGGCTAGGTGGAAGTTACTAACAAAGAGCTAGAAAATATTTTGACAAAGACTATGTCATTAAGAAGAATAGATTGGGGAGAAAATTTGAATGAAGAAGTCTAGGCATATAACACAACTTGGAAGACAACTACCGAGTTTTCTCCAAATGAGTTAGTATATGGGAAAACCCCAGTAATGCTTACTGAATTTCAGTTGGAAACATTAAGAACATTGATAGAAGTAGGTATAAACCTTTCAGAGCCAGAAAAGATAAGAATTCAAAATCTGAATCAATTCGATGAGATGATGATTGAAGCTTTACATCATACAAAGATGATTGAAAAATAGAAGAAATCTTGGCATGATAAATATATTGTGAGCAGACAATTCAAGAAATGAGATTGGGTGTTATTATTTGATTCAAAGTTTCAAACATTTAAAGGGAAATTTCATACAAGATGGTTGGGACCTTATGACATTGATTAATTTTTTTGACAATGGAGTTGTTCAAATAGTACCAATTGATGGATAAAATAAAACTATGTTGGTTAATGAAGATATGCTAAAATTATATCATAAACCAAAATCAAAGGAGGAATTTATTTCAGATTTTCAATCCAGAATAGAACATGCAAAAAACATAAATAAAGAGGATATTTCTTATGTGATGAAGAGTCCTTGTTTTATTATGGAAGATATTTCTTATGTGATGAAGATTCCTTCATAGATCATGAAGAAAACATAAATAAAGAGGATAAGCTAAAAACTAGAAATGACAATTTATTCTCCAAAAAGAAAAATTGGGACTGATTGAAAACCTGAAATGGCAGTCATTCCCAGGGGTGAATTGAAAACCAGAAATGGAGGTTCCTACCTTAGAGTAAGTTGAAAATAGAAATGGAAACCTACTCAGATCAACTTCACATCACTCGTGATGGCTCTTGATTGTTTGTAAGTAAGTTTCTTTGTAGATTCAAAGAAGTTTAGCTCCATATTTCTCCTGATAAGTCTCATTATCTCAAAAGGAAGAATTTTTATACAACTCCTAGTCCCTCCTGATTATTAGGGATATTAAACCCTCAAAAGGAAAGAAAAATTACACATGACAACTCATAATGTGGCAGTTCTAAAAAGGGAAGGTATACATTAATTATAGTTATCATTTTTGAAATTATAATTCTTGAATTAATTTAACATGTTGATAAATTTGTAGATAATTAATATGTATGTCTCTGCCAATTAGTTATTAATAAATTTATATGGGTTAAAAAGGTGATTGATTAAATGCATGAAAAGAAATGATGACAAGGTATTAATTAGAAAAGATGGGATTGCTATCATATCCTTTTATAGTCATTTCAAATCTAAGAGGTCATCATTATTTGAAATTGTCTTGCATTAGAAGTGTCACCAAGTACTACAAATGGTAATGGAAGTACATTGGCATGTCATCTCAAATCATCTGAAGCAAATGTAATTTATGAAAAATCAAGCACGACCAAATGGGTACAAAAAAGACATTAAATTTTGTGATGGGGATAATAAATATATTTATTTCTCACACATTTGGGCAGCGAAGGTTTGTTGTTTGAATTATCCAATGAAAATTAAAATCTTTCATCTGTTACATTTGTGTCCTATTTTATTGCTTCTACTTTGTTACTGTGAAAATTATGATAAGTACTACATCCATGAGTAAGAAACAAAAATCTAAGCCTGAGCAATTCACTTCAGATGCAAGAAAAGAGGAGTTACTTCAAAGACCAGGCTGGTTAGAGTTCATTAAAATGTATGAGGGGTATAATGAAGAAATGGTGGAGGAATTTGTGAAAAACTTCAATGTAAACGTTACCTAGGTTAGAGGAGAAATAATTGAGGTTACTCCTCAAATTATAAGTGAACTTTCAAGGATACCTACAGAGGGAGAACCAGTAGAAAAAGGAAAGATGAATTTAGAGGACTCAATCTCTATGTTCCATAACCCTCTGGAAAAGAGGTTGGAGCTTCAAAAGCACAAGGGAAATACAAAAGGAATCAATAGAGCAAGCTTAGACAAGCCTTGCAAAATTTTAGTTCTTTGGCTCATGAAGTTTTTCACCTGTGAAGGTCAATACAGAATGGTAATGAGCCCGAGTATAAGAATGTTGACACATCTAAGATACAACCATTAAAGAATTTAGGTAAGGGTTGTTTTACCTACCTTCTTATTCTCTTAGTTGGTTTCTCTGATCACTAAGGTAAGAAATATATAGACTAAAATAAGGTATCACTCTCTAATTAATTTGATTATTAAACACCACTTCATGAAAAAAACAATGGGAAAGGAAGGGTGGATTCAATTTTTAATGGGACCCAAGAAACCCAAGAAGTTAAAATCCAAAAATAACTCTACACCTAATAGAGTTATATTTTAGTTAGGGGAATCTTGTTAGTTGGTAGGGCTATGAACTAGTAAAAGGATAAAAGCAAGGCTTGAAGGGAAAACCTCTAAATCCACAAGCCCTAGAGCCAAGATAGAGAATGACAAACCTACTTATTCCCCACAAATTGAACTTAGTATTGAAGAAGAAAGCTTTGTTGAACCCAATAGACTACCAGTTAATGATGAAACCCCTTCATCCCCTGTTTCATAGATAATTCATGAGAAAATAAATAAAAATTATGAGTCCGAGAAAGTTTTCTCTGAGGATATCCAAGAACCTCATAATGTAGAACCTCTAAATGAATGACCTAAGGATGTGGAGCCTCAAAATCAAGAGTCTGAAAATATAAATCTCGAGGAAGCTCGTGAAGCATTCCTGGAGAAATAGAAGGATGAGTCTCCTCTTAAAAGTTCTCCACCTCCACATAATTCTCCTATAATTGATATTTCAGAAAAAAATTCTTTTGACAAGGAAGAGGTTGAGGAGGAATTTGAGGCAGATACTATTATTTTTGAACCAAGCCTTGCACATTCTACACACTCACCTCCTCCACAAAACTCTCCACAAATAGATTCACCAG
This sequence comes from Thuja plicata, assembly GCA_018584345.1. Lineage (NCBI taxonomy): Eukaryota > Viridiplantae > Streptophyta > Pinopsida > Cupressales > Cupressaceae > Thuja > Thuja plicata. Next base: position 392,716 of record MU228225.1, read on the forward strand.
ACACATTTGTTAGAAGAGAAGGAAAGGAGCACATAGAGGAAGAAAAAGAAACAATAGAGAAAATTGAAAGAAGATTAAAGGAGGAACAAAAATAGCTCCGGGAAGCCATACAAAAATCTGGAAAAGAGACAGAACAAGAGGACACCTGGAGAAAATTGGAGTTATTTCATGAGAAATTGAAGAAAAGAGAAATAGAGATAGATAAAAAATTTAATGATGCGGAGACTGTGGTAGGCCAACATTCTCATAACGTGGAAGAAAGAAAAGAAGAATTGAATAAAATAGAGGAAGCTCTTCAACAATCCACTACACAAATGTCTAAGTATGAAGAATGAATTTAGAAGTTGAAGATTCAATTAAGGAAAAAGAAGATAAATTAAAGAAACAAACCATTGAGAATGAAGCCTATACCTCTACAACCCTTCCAAGATACATTTCCTTAGTTTCTATGCAATAAAAATAAAAATATTAAGACCTTCAAAAGGAAATGGAGAAGGTGTAGAAAGAAAAAAGAGGAGGTTTATTATGTTAATATATAGAAGCACTAAGAGGAGGTGTGAATCAGTGAAAACAAGAAATGTACTCATTCAGCCAATAATCTGATAATGCTTTTAAACAACTTATAAGCAACGAAGTGTGCAAGAGTAACTATGCAGTAGAAGTAAAACAATTCAATCAAACACAAAGCATAACTCATAACACCACTATTTTTATTGTGGAAAACCTTGTAAGAGGGAAAAAACCATGGTGGTGATGACACCCACAAATCTCTTCACTACAGTAAAAGAGTTGCCCTGTTAGGAGATTACAATACCATGTTAGGGGCTCACCCGGTTAAGAGTGACTAGTACTTTATTAGAAGTACAAAGAGACCTATTAAGATCTACCTCACTAGAGGACTTACAACTCCTTATTAGAAGTTACCTTGTTAGAGGATTTATACAAAAGACTTGTTAAAGTCCACCCAGTTAAGGGATTTAACCTTGCTAACCTATTAGAATTAGCCTTGAGCAATGAACTCAAATCACTGATCTGAAATGGCACTACTTGCCTATAAGATCTGTTGGAGCTCTAAATGTTTGGCAAAATTTGGAGTTCTATATAGTGATAAACCCTTAAAAATTGGCCTCGTAAAATCCATGCCCAAGAATTGATGAGATGATGGAGCACATGAAATGGGATACAACATTATATTATTTTAATTCAAAGATGAAGGAGTAAGGAAGGAAGCTTTGTGACGGGAACAATCAAAATTTTGTGAGCGAAGGTTTCAGAGATGTAATATTGACCTTCTTTAAAGATGAAGTCGACAAAGAAGGAAAATGATCAAAAATATAAAAATGACCCAGTTCAAAAAATCCAATTTCAAAGCTCCAGTAAAAATCTTAGCTTTTCACAAGATGTTTTGGATTTTCGACCAAACCCAAATCTGAAAGATAAGTAGTTATTAATTAATTTGTTGATTAGTTTTTTCAAAAGAAGATTTTTAATTTTAATATAAGGTGGTGTCTTTTTACCTTAAAGGGGTGTGAAAACCATTCAACCACATATATATGTGGTGTAAAATGTAAAAATAAAGGGTAGTCATAAAAAATCATCACAATGTAATATATAATTTTTACTATAATATCATGAAGAAATAAAATACAGGATCTAGACTTTTTTCTACAATTGTGGTATGGAATTATTTTCTTTTCAAATTGGTCCTTTGTGATTATTAATTCAGAGAATTAATTGTCATTTTCAAAACTTGTGTAAAGAGATTATTTGTCTTTCACACTAAATTGAATATCAAGAAGCATTTGCAAAGTGTTGTCCTTATGTTTTTTGTCTGATTGGATTTATGAAAGAGAAATTAAAAGCAATTAGACTAATTGGTGTGTTGTGTACTTAATCATCTTGCATTGATAGGATTGAATGGTTGATAGTTTATCTAAAGAATAAAATATTGTCTCATAAAGTTGTACATGAGGGTTTGAGGAGGGGTGACTCTGTGCCCAATAAGTATAAGGGACTGGTCTTGTATTCTTTCAAAGAATAGAAACTTTATAATTTATCAATTTCATTTTCATTTAAAGCAAGTAGGAAGTTATCAAAAGTAAATTAGTAGAAGATAATCAGGATAGGAGATACAAGGAGTTAGAAGTTAGAAGTGAGGAGAAAATTAGAAGAAGAATAGATTATTTTCAATTCTTGTGCCAATTTGAAATAATTAATAAAGAAAGTTAATCAAATTTGTCAGAAATCTATTGAATTGATTGTTTGAAAGAGAGAAGTCATAAGATTATTAGGTGCAGCTGCCTTGGTGTGGAAAAGCTAAAAGTGTAGAGGAATTAGATCATATTGATCATTCCTGTTCGTGGCAAGAACTTGTTGTTAAACCTTATCATAAGATTTGGCATATCTTTAGGGTTTGGTAATTTGTGATTTTGGGAACCAACAGATTGGCGACTCTACTGGGGAGTTGTTTCAAACATAATTTATAGAATCTATGTTAAGGTATACTCTACTGGAAGAGAGGAATTAGAAGTCAGCAAAGTTTTTTCCTTGAAAACAGGCGGTGACTCTATTGTCAAAAACATTTTAGTCAGTGACTCTACTAAGGGAGAAGATCCACAAGGATATGAAAATCTTCCTTTTTGAAAGAGATAGCAGTATTATTTAAGAATGTAACCAAATAAAGAGTTGTTTCAAAGAAAATCATTTATTCCAGATGGAATCAAACCGTTGGATCTCAAAATATTTCAATGTATTTCTAATAAGTCATTCCCTAAACTTTCACAACTGGTACCAAAATTTCACGGAGAATATGATGAATCAGTAGTTGAGCATTTGGATGCATTTTACACATTCATAGAGGAAAATAAGATTTGTGCAGAAGATACAGTGATGAAATTATTTGTTAGAACATTAAAGGAAAATTGAAGAGAATAATATGTTTCATTACCTACACAGAGCATCTTGTCATGGAGAGAGTTTGCGCAATGGTTCCTATATGAATTTCATGGCATAGCTAAGGAAGATGAGCACCCATATACAAAAGAAAAGGATTTGATCCCTTATCATTTAAAGAAAGTAGGAAGTTATCATAATTAAATAAGTAGAAGATAATCAGGAATAGGAGATACAAGGAGTTAGAAGTTAGAAGTAAGGAGAAAAGTAGAAGAAGAATATATTATTTTCAATTCTCATGCCAAGTTGAAATAATCATTAAAAAAAGGTAATCAAATCTTCCAGAAATATATTGAATTGATTGTTTGAAAGAGAGAAGTCATAAGATTAATAAGTGCACCCACCTTGGAGTGGAAGAACCATAAGTGCAGAGTAATTAGATCATATTGATCATTCGTGTTCATTGGCCAGAACTTGTTGTTAAACCTTATCATAAGATTTGGCATATCTTTAGGGTTTGGCAATTTGTGATTTTGGGAACCAACAAGATCCAATTCAATCTCTAAACTCTTGACGCAATACTCTACCTCTATTCTTATCACAACCACCAAAAACATGATCAACAACCCTAAATCACCGATTTAGCTTTCCTTTATAGTTGTTCTTAAGTTGGTTAAAACATTAAAAACAATCCACAAGTTGTCCCACAACTTTGACTTAACCCATGAAAATCATCGCCAATAAAACTTAACATATTGGCCCAAAAAGTAATACAAACATTTATTACAAAACACCGACAATAACTTAGTTGCCTTGACCATCTAATCATCAAGAACCAATCGGTAACTCAACCGGTTCATATAGAACAATCACCAAAATACTAACTTTCACAAGATGTCGAGTTAACTGTCGCACTCATACATCCAAACTTCTCTGACCAAAATAAGGCTCTAGTAACGATCGCACCTCCCAATGTGCTACCAAAATTAATCACTGCGCAAGACACATTTTGTTACGATCTTCTTGTTCACCGGTCATAACACTTAGCAAAAATTGCTTCACCTATTCATCATGTAGATCAGGAACAAAAACCTATTCCCCAAATATAATAGAGTTAATAAGCTGCCATCAATGATAAACTCAAACTCATCATTTCACCTCCAAAATCCATCATATGCCAACAATCTCCCCCTTTGGCATTGATGAAAAAACATAGTGAAAATTCTTCTCACTGATCTCAAGAAAAACATATATAGAGCTATAACCATCTGCTACACACTTATACCGATCCTTTTCTAAACTGTATTTTCACCATACCAAGCACTCCCCCTTTGACAACAATGAGAAAGGTACAGAACTGAACTTCAAAAATGAAAACTTACCAATCACAGCCTCTCAAAAATTTGCTTTTTTGTATCCAAGGAGCTCTCCCATGACTTCTGTAAGTGTATGATGGCTTGAATATGTTCATTTAGAATAGAATCTAACTCCTCCATAGCTTTAAGAGTATTCATATCAGGTAACCCAAGTGTTACCTTAGCTTCTTTAACATTCTGTTAGATAACATCAATTGTTGGAATCAAATAGGTCTACAACTCTAGTAATTTAGTGATCCTCTTGTCTTGTTCACCTTGAAATATTTTCAACTTGTGATTTATCACCTTCACTTGTGATCCATAGGATGTAGCTGAATGTGCAATATGATCGAAACTAGAAATTAAAGATTTAAGCTCCTGTTGAGCTTCATTCCTCTTCAGCTCCAAAATTGGGTAAACAATGAAAAATAAAAAAACTTTGATTGCTAATTTACCAACTTCCTTCAAAGTTTCCTTTACCTGATTTACTTGAACTGTAATTTGTCCTTCGTCTGATGGAATAGTTTCCATCAACTTCTCAGTCCTCTTCATCTCATAATCCAACTTAGCTCTATTCATAGTTGCTTCCTCCAAACTTGAGACTTGTTCAGTAATAGCACTGAACAAAGTATCGATTTTTTCAATTGTAGGAACAATTGGATCATATGCAACTTTAGGTACAAGATCTAATAAAACATCTTGAGTTGTCTCTAGTACTTGAGCTTGTCTCTTTTCACTTCTTAGTTGGTCCCTTTTTTATTTCAACTTAAGTATGTATGATATTCTCATTAGCTCATTGGGACTCAACTTAGTAACATCAATAGGTCCTTGACCTCAATATCTTCTTCCTTAATATCATCTTTATTTTCTTCCTCGAGAACATCAATAGTCTTTCTCTTCTTCTTGGAACTGGAACTCTCACCAAGATTCAATTTCCTATGCATTGAATGTGTTGCTACATTAGCCTCATCTTTCCTTTCAGTATCATCAGTTTGTCCAAATGTAGTAGTTCAAACAGGTATCACCACTTTTGTAGCTTTATCCTTTTGTCCTTCATCTTTACCTTACACATCTGCAATTTCAACATTAGGATCTTGTTGTGGTGTATCAGAAGGTAAATTACCTATAATATCTTCAATTACTTGTTTAGTAGAAGCAAGTTCTTCTACTGACACGTCCTCTTGAGTATTTTTTACCGGTTCATGTTCTTTCAATTTCTTCTTCATGATTTCAATTGTCTCATCGTGAGCTTCTTGAGATTTACCAATGAGTATCTTGCATACTCTAGCTCTTGTTTTGAATCCAAGTCTCATTGCCTCAATTACAATATTTACATATTCAATAGGTAGTTCAAGCTTCAGTAGGATTAATGCTTGCTCCATCATTTATTTTTCTTTCTTTAGAGCATTCCTCCATCTAACATCAATCTTCTTATATAGTGTTTCAGGTATCATCTTATGTAGTTCACTAGCTCCTATAAAAAACTTATGAAAACTGAAAACAATAGCACCTTCCATCTTTTGCTTGTTTGCATCATCAAATTTCTCATAGTATCGGTTTGCATCACTTACACTACCATATTCCTTACTCTCTATTATGGTATCTCCAGTCAAAATTATGAAAGTCTTAGGATTAACTGACTACTTAGTTATCATCCCAACTACTTTAGATTTCTTGCCACTAGCTTTCAACTCTGCTTGATCTTTGTCTGAATCAGTTTTAGGTTCATCTTCTTCAATAGTAGGCTTATTTTATCTTTTTCTTGTAGACTCTTTATAGCCATGAGTAATTCCTTTATTTATCTTGTAAGTTCTTTGTTCTGACACAAGTGTTACCTCTGCTTCCTTCTCTTTCCCCTTTAGCACTGAGGAACTCCTAGTAGTTCTACTTGTTGTCTTACCGATTTTAGGACTTACAAATTCTATATCATCTATTTCTATAGAAACATTAGAAGTTCCTACCTAATCAGTCTCAAAATTCTTCCTGATCTTATTCATCATATCTTTTGTAATCTCACTATGTTTGGCTAAATCATCAACCTTTTTCCTCACTCTTCTTTCTATCACAGGTGCCTTCAAATATGAATGAATTTGTAAATAGGTTTCTTCATAGGTACCAAACCTAGGAGTACTGACATCAGTCAGTTTTGACAATAACTCATCAACGTGAAGTGATACAATATCACCATCAACTTCATAACCCATCGGTAAAGCCCAATAAGTTCTTGGTTGTACCGCTTGCAACATGCATGTATCAGTATCCACAATAAAACATATATCATCTTTATATTTTTGAAAAATACCAGTTGGGACAAGCTCTCTCTCATGCATGCATTTCTAGAAGTCTTTAAAATAACCACACATAATACTGTTGAATTTATTTTCTAACATCCTTATGCATTGCTTAATCTGTACTATTGCAGGTTTATCAGTTAACCACCGAATCTTACCAATACTAGGAAAATGATTCTGCAAATAGAAAAATATACATACCAATAGGGATCCATACTTGAAATATTGTTTCTTGTCCTTCTTGATTCTTTCCATATTCACAAAGAACTGTCCTCTCATGACCTCACACATGTCGTATCGTGCATTTTCCTTTACCATCTGATAGGTTGCATGAATTCCTCCACCAAGAACACTATTCATTCAGCTTGACTGATAAACTTTATAACTAATCACCATCAAAGAAAAATTCAGCTCACTTTCTTCAATGTCATTGATCATCATATGATGTTTGTCTTGATTTGAATTTGTAAGACGAGTGACCTAACCAGTAGGAATAATTCTCAGAATAGGTACATCGTCGATCACACACAACCCAATCACTACATGGATAATATCCTTGGTAATCGTGTGTGATCTTTCCATCCATAAGAACTGATCATGGACTTGACTCAGTACATATCTTATCCAATCAGTTTCAAAATTGTCGAGTAGGTCAACAACATATGTGAAACCCTTGTCTGTTAAATGCTTATGCTCATCCTTCAAACTATCACCATCACACAATCCAGTAAATGCATTGAAGATAGCATTGTAACCAAGGTCTTCAATCTTTCAATGAATGAACTATCTTACATCCTCAGTTAACATCACGCCATGAGGTATCGAAGATAAGGCACCTGTGGGATCATTTTCAGCCACCTTGAGTGGATGCAATTTGAAAAGTGGCCTAGGATCCTTAGTAATCTCAACCAACATAGGGGTGTCCATAATGCTAACAATGATTAAAACAAAATAGAACCTCCGCAACCCAGAAAGATATTGCTTCAGTTCATTGCAAGAGTTCTTTAAACATCGCTTCACTTCAAGCACAAAAAAAAAATATTCAATTCACAAACACTTTGAAATGCTTTGAAATCACTTAGAGAATGCTCACAAATGAACTTCTTAGCTCAAAGAATGTAAAGTGAAAAATGAACTTTAATTTTTTCCTTATAACATCTCAATACCAAGCAATAAAGGCAAATGGTCAAATAGTAACCTTAACTGGTCACAACGGTTAGAAACATAAAGTAACACTATGCCATAAACAAAATCATTATGTAGTCACATAGAATCATATGCAATGCAATATACTTCAACAAATTTCTACATAATATCATTAGGCATCCAAATATGTTGATAAATCTTGCTGCACACACAACTTAAGGGATAGGTTATAAACCTTACTTTATTTTCTCCCCCTAAGCCAATAGTTTTGACTTAGTTAGATGATGAAGTCTCCACATTACACGATGTAGTGGAGCTCTCTATCATTTCAGAAGACTTCAATTCTCCTTTCTTTACCCATGTATCCTTCATCTTCTTATTGATTCCTTCAACATCTGCAACCTTCTTGCCTTTATCATTATCAAGCCTATTCACCGGTTGACCTTCAATGTTATTCTTCTTCGCTCTTCAAGACCTAGCAAGATGTCCTATCTTATTGCAATTGAAACATGTCATACCGGGTTGTCTCCATGGTCCAACATTGCCTCTATCGCTTATCATGTAATTCACTTCTATGTCTCCAAAATTGTGACAAACAGAACATGTAACATTTAATTGCCTCTCCCTTTGGTAAGGGATGCCCCAGTTCACATGTGACCTTTCATTATTGATTCTAGTCCCGCATTCATTAGCCTTATGACCATACATGTTTGTTTTTTTTTAAAGCAAAAGTGGGGTTACCACTAATAATTATATTAATAATAATAAAACTGGTTCAAGAGCTTAGTCGAGAAAGAGCCAGTAAGAAAACCCGACGTCATTACTCAATACAATAATATGAGGAAACTAGAGTTCTGTCTATTACATATTTAGATGATCTCCAAAAAAACATCAAAATCGAACCCACCGAATTTTCTCAACAGCTTATAACAAATTAACAATTACAATGTGGGCAAAGGAGAATTAATCCCTCAAAATATCTATGACTTTAATTAATTCCTATCGGGTCGGTGATTCAAATTTGCAAGTTTGAAAGAACATCATCATGCCTCCAAAAAGTTGACCAAAATGTCGATGAAGAGGAAGCCACCACAAGCCGATAAACATTTGCTATTATACCCGATAATCATGTAGAAAAAAACCCTAAATATGGAAGAGCCATCAGCAGTCATGGACCCCAAAAGCATTTGTGTTTTGTTACCCCTAATGTCATTGTTACCCCTATGTCATTACATACAGATTTAATGCAAAAATCGATACAAAAGTTCTGCTGTGTCTTTAGTTACTCCTCCATAGGATCAAAATCACCGTGGGCGAAATCTGATTGAGTACAATGATAACAATTACCTTGAAAAACCTTATTTCTAGCACTGTAACCAACATATCTACCAAAAGAATTCGCAAACCTATGAATAGATGGATTAGGTTTAGACCAACAAACATTAGCAATAAGTCCTTCCTTGTGACAATTTAAACATATCGGTCTATAATTCATCTTACCAGTTTTGTTGCTATTCACCTTAGGTGCAAAATTTTCTTCTGCATGAGCCTCTTTTGTACCAGATGTCTCAACGACTTCAAATTTGGAAAAACCCATTCCTTGTTTTTCATTATTTCTCCTTTGTCTAGAGAGTTATTCATCAAGTTTAGCATCACTCTTGTTGAACTTTTCCAATGGTTCATTAGCAATCTTCAACTCCTCTTTCATCTTTGCATTCTCAATTCTTAGATCTTCATTCTCTCTTATGACATTAACATTTTCTTCATTAGAATCGTATAGGTGTTCCCTCAATGTAGAAACTTCTTGCTAATATATGAAAAGCTCATTCACCTTAGCTACTAGGGTGTCATCTTTGGCTTTTAGGGCATCCTCTTCAACTTTCTTAGCTTCATCTGCAACTTTCCTTGCTTCTAGCTCTTCACCCATTCTTATTGAGAATTTTTCCAACTCCCTTTGCATGTTATTCTTTTCTTTCTTCAATTTGTCTAGCACCTTATGCATGTCCTTATTATCCTTAGCTAGTTGTTCATTTTCCAAGGTCACAACTTCTACCTCAAATTCATCAGATCCACTTTTCTCAGAAAGGTGTTCAATAAGATCTTGACTCTCACTCAACTATTCAATTAATTCATGTCTCTTAGCCCTAGAGATCTTCAACTGGTCTTTAAGTTTCTCAATCATGTCCTCAACCTCAACAAGTTGTCTTCTATAAAACTCCATGTCTCCCTTAAGGATCTCACCCAAGCCGTTAGGCTTCTTCAAGGGCACTAGGATCTGATACCAATTTTTAATATATAGAAGAACTGAGAGGGGGGTGAATCAGTGCAAACAAAAAATGTACTAATTCAACAAATAATATGATAATGCTTTTAAATAACCTATAAGCAATGAAGCATGCAAGAGTAACTATGCAATAGAAGTAAAACAATTCAATCAACCACAAAGAATAACTCATAACACCACTATTTTTATCATGGAAACCCTTGTAAGAGGGAGAAAACCACGATGGGGATGACACCCGCAAATATCTTCACTGCAATAAAAGAGTTTCCCTATTAGGAGTTTACAACACCCTATTAGGGGCTAACCCGGTTAAGAGTGACTAGTACCTTGTTAGAAGTAAAAAGAGACCTATTAAGATCTACCTTGCCAGAGGATTCAAAACTCTGTCTTAGAAGTCACCTTGTTAGAGGATTTATACAAAAGACTTGTTAAAGTCCACCATGTTAAGGGATCTAACCTTGCTAACCTATTAGAGTTAGTCTTCAGCAATGAGCTCAAATCACTAATATGGAGTAACACTGATTGCCTATAAGATCCAATTCAGTCTCTAAACTCTTGACGTAATAATTTGCCTCTATATCTGATTGCAACCACCAAAAACATGATCAACAACCCTAAATCATTGATTTAGCTTTTCTTTATATAGTTGTTCTTAATTCGGTTAAAACATTAAAAACAATCCACAAGTCGTCCCACAACTTTGACTTAACTCATGAAAATCCACACAAATAAAAATTAACATTTCGGACCAAAACGTAATACAAACATTTATTGCAAAACACTGACAATAACTTAACCGCCTTGACCATCTGATTATCAGGAACCAATCGGTAACTCAACCAGTTTATATAGAACAATCACCAAAATACTAACTTTTACAAGATGTTGAGTTAATTGTCATGGTCATACCATCCAAACTTCTCTGACCAAAATAAGGCTCTAGTAACAATCACACCTCCCAATGCGTTACCAAACTTGATCACTACACAAGACACATTATGTTACTGTCTTCCTATTCACCGGTCAAAACACTTAGCAAAAATTGCTTCACCTATTAATCTCGTCGATCGGTAACAAAAACCTATTCACCAAATCTAATAGAGTTAATAAGATGCCATCAATGACAAACTCAAACTCATCATTACACCAACAAAATCCATCATAATGCCAACAGATTAGAGAGTATAAATAATAGCAGAGATAGCATTCACGCTTCTAGCCATGAGGAAGCCAACATGTTTGTATGCCCTATTTTTGAGAGAGCAATTTCTATTATGGAAAATTAACCAATTGGTGTCAAAAAGAAAGCTTGATTATGATAATGACCATGACTTTATGGCTGACTATATGAAAAGTGTTCCTGAGATACAAAATCATTTGTCTGAATTTTATCTCCATGAATTTGTGTTAGATCATCACATTGAATCTTTTCTCAATCTTTATGTAAGGGAAGTACATATTAGGGCATTCCTATCCCTTATGCAAAACTAAGTTGAATGGGAACAAAGAATGGATATCTATACAGAGATGCACAGAGAATACTAGGTCTTCATGTTAGGGAGGAGTTCCCTAAATCCCATTTCTTTAGAGGGAATTTCATATCCATTGCTCAATTAGATAGAATTGTCCCACTTTATGAGAATAATCTGAATCAGTCTATCAAAGAATTCTGGGATGTTCAAGGTTCTCTACCATATAGAGCTTTGTTCAAAAGTAGGCAGAGATATAGTTCCATACCAATACCTTTGAGAAGAAGAGATCCTATTACTCCCACTAATGCAGCCTAGAGCGTGACTTGGGCCAGACATGTGATTTTAATCATTGAAGAACAATAGAGGAGATGGAATGGTATGATATTTAGACATCCTCTTATCATCATGTCAGCACCAAGGTTGGATGCTCCTTCACAGTTATCAATAGAACATCTAGACATATGGAGACAGAAGGTGGTAGAATTTTGGGTTTATCAGCCATTTAGGTTATACCAAGAATTCAGGTTCCAAGGGTTTGATTTGGTTATTTAGATTGAGGCCATAAATAGAAATCTACTAGATCAACTATGAGGACATGGTTACAGTTAGAAAGGGAAGAATGATGGGCACCAAAAATTATATTTTTTATGTTTTGATTATACATCGAAAACTTGTTAAACTTTGATAATTAACGAACCTAGCAATGATCTATATGTTTGTCTCCTATTTTGATATTTGTTGAACTAATTATGGAGCTATGTTCAAATCGATTTAGTATGATAAATGCATATCTTTTGTTTTAAATGAATGAGCAATATTGTTTCTCTCATTAATATTCCCATATTCTTGTTTGCAATTATGAGTTTTGTTCTAGATTTTGAAAAGCAATTTCGTGCATTGGAAATGGTCATCTTAGTCGACTACCACTTGGAGCTCTTGATGTCTCCAATTTTAGGGCCCATTTTTTTCGTGGAATTGCACAAAAATTGGCATTTATGAATTCCCAAAATTTTCAATTCCCTATTTGGTTCCAAAATAAAAAAATGGAATGGGCTTAAGCGAATTCTAATTTTGGCCCATTTTGAGCTTTCCACAATTCCTTCTCATAGCTGGAATTGGAATTGAAAATTAGAATTGGAATAAATGTGTTTAATTTTGGAACCAATCCAATTCCCATTTGTTGGGGCTTTATTTTTTTGGCTTCATCTTTCATCTGCCGCTGAGAAGAAGGGTTTCACAACATCTTTCATCTGCTGTTGCTCATGAGAAAACGAGAGAAAACGCTCCTGCTGCTGCTCGTGAGAACGCTCCTGCTGCTGCTCGTGAGAACGCTCCTACTGCTGCTTGGCCCTTATGCATCTAACGGTAATTCTTCTACACTCCAATACATTCACATTTATGTATTAACCCTAAATTTTTTTCCATATTTTTCTTTTCAGCTGTGAGTCCTCTGTCCTTCACAATCGATTTTGACACACCCATATTATATTGAATGTTTGTCTATGTAGAATTTATGAACAATATTGCTATAATACATTATACTAACAACCCGCATCATTATAGCCTCTGCTGTGGATGAATCAAAATATGAGCTAAACCATGAAAAGAAAATCAAAGTCCATAATGTGTAATGGTTGATTGAAAAAAAAATTTACTTTTCGAGAAGAAATGTTCTTGTAGACTTTGACTGTCCCGTTGTAGAAAATTGTTAGCTTAGCAGATGATGATTTGGTAGGAGGCCTGAAATCCATAGTAGACGCAGCTTCAGGAAATTCAATTTGTGTATCCCGCAAATTCAATTGATTGTTGTCCTTTTTTCAGTTGGATTCAAACCCTAGATTGTGTTCCGGAAACAAATCCATGGTCTGAATTCCTTGAGAAACCTCATTGTTCATTGTGAATCTTCGCGTGAGAAAACCTTGAATTGTTGAAACATTCTTGCGAAAGCAGTTGTTGCAGCATATGAGGTTTTATCTTCCCCGGGCATGACTGCAATGCTGAATTCGTTGAGATTTTGCATAAGATTTCTTTAGTAGTTAAGTCGCAGAAATTGAAATGGTAAGGTGAAACAAATTAACTTACATCGTCGCTGCTAGTGACAATCCATGGCGGAATCTATTCTGTAAAACATTAGCATTATTCCAAGCCCTTAGATGGATGGTACTGAACATATTCCATGTGTTTCTGCTCACTATTCGGCTCATCTTCACCAAATTACATTCTCTTAAGTTCAAATGATATGACAAGTGATTAACATACTCAGAAAGAAAGAGTTTTTTTCCTCACACAGAATTTAGCGTATGAGATACACTATGAATAGCTAAGTATGAAGTCGTGAATGATGTTTGCAGCAAGCCTAGGAATGTGACCTTGCTACATGCTATAATCCCAACTAAGAACCAAAAGTATAAATATACTAAAACTGCTGTAAAGTCTAAAATCTAAAAAATGCTAAAAACAAAAATTCTGAAACCACTAAAAAATGAAATTTTTAGTAGCTAAACAGGTAAAATTGAACCCATACATGAATGCATAAGCAATATCTAAGTAGCAGATTTAAATCTTCTATAGTTACACACATATCATTGATGAATTTATAGAGCTTATCTTCCATTGAAAAAAGGCTCATGTAGCTTCAAATTAATACATTTATTATATATCCAGCTGCTTTGGGTATGCCCTAAGAAAATCCAGATGCTACCTCAGGTGAAAAAAGCAATCCCGGGACAGCATGGTCACTGAAATGATTGAACACACTCTTAGACCTGTGCACAAAGAACTTCTTCCCCATGAATCATCCCCTGCTTTGAAACCTACTAACCTATTTCCAGATAATTTTGCATTTTTCTCTTTTGTCTTATGCATGCAGGGTAGTTACATTTATTGCCAAAAGTATGCCAACCTTCTATTACAAACCTGTTTATTTCATAGATAGCATTTCTATGGATAGTATTATTATTGGAGTCTGAAGTTTTATATAATTAACTTTGAAAGGACTAAAAATCTCACTTCTCGGCAGAAGCCAATAAGGTTTTGGGTCAAGATGACAACTCCATCAACAATTTATTTGTTGCAAACTCATATCCTATGCACACTTGGAACAAAGCTCATAATCTGTTCTAGAAATGTTTGGAGTACTGGAATTTCTGAAGAATAATTTTGAAAATATCCAGCAGCAACATAGATCAAATCTACATCAAAGGGCATTTCTTCAAAATTGACTTGGAGTGTCATTCAAGCGACTCCCCTCCCATGTCAACCTAGAAAAAAAGGAAAAGCTAGCGGCAAGCCTAAACTAAAAGATGATAAAACATTGGCAACTGCCTTGAACTCTTTAAAACAGAAGTTGTTGTATACAATGCGTATGTTCAATGTTTTGTACAAACGAAGGTCGTAAGCAGATAGCTTCCTGATCACATATAAATGATATTAGACTTTATTCAATTAAAGCATTGCCCGTCAATTTATAGTTTGTGCACCGACATTCCCCTGTTGTTACCGGAGATGAAGTTTCCTCAAAAACTAATTTTGAAATGAGAAATATAGTCATTGAGTAGAGGTCACTTGTTAAAATACCGAGTAATCCTTGGAGAATCAAAACCTACGACATGGTTCTTGTCAAGGCTGCTAATGCCACCAAGGTTGCTCAACGCTCCTGTGGCGTGGAGTGTTACCTGATTTAAGGATCTCATGCGAGAAACTCATTAGAATTTTGAACAAGATAACCAACGGCCAAAAACATCAATCCTTAGTATCAATGGCGATGAAAGTGAATAAACAAAAATGACCAATTTCTCCAGGAAGGCTATCACACGATAGTTCATATTAATTAACCAATAAGAATTTTCTCCACCTTAAAACTGAGAAAACTTATGTTGGTGACGTCCAGACCTACAAAAACACTAAACAGTTCACCATAAGTTAAGCTCCCATTATTTATAGCTCCATCTAAAAGGAATGACATATTAAATCTTCCTCTCGGGCTTGTGACTTCCTGTCAATGGTACGTGAATGCCATGCTCATAGATTTTCAGCTTCTTAATGAAAAGCATATTTGACTCAAGCGTATGGAATCGATATCAAGGGACCTGAACATGCAAGGAATTTGGGTGAATGTAAAAAATGACCCCTTTCAAGTACAACCAAACCTCCCATTGCCCACAATATCTACATAAAATCATTTCTCAACAACCATAATTTATGCTTCTTCTCTCCTTCATTATATGTATTATCTTCTAAGATTCCAATCTGCATTCGCTTCATTCCTGGCCTTGTTTCTTTTTTCCCTTAATGCATCTACTAGATAATTTTTGACATATAGATCTTTGTTAATGTTGTTTGCAATTCAGGAAGTCATCAATGGATCTATTTCACGATGAAATCATTGAAGCACTTATAATCAGGAAGACTAGACTCTGTCATCTGTATGTAGTTGTTGTAGCCACCACTGCATTAGCCATGGCAACAATTTTAAAAGAAACTAGAGGAGAAAGGCATAGGCGCCAACGAGATCCAAATCCTTTTTATATGCGTGTCATCTATTCCAATGACACAGATTGTCATGATCAAATCCATATGAGTAGAAGAACCTTCTTTAAACTAGCCAATATTCTTAGGTAAAAAGAAAGCATTAGGGATACACTACATGTTACGTTAGAAGAACAACTAGTGATGTTCCTACATACCCTGGGCCACAATCTGAGGAATCGCAAGATTGCCCATAACTTTGGGCACTCTGGAGAGACGGTAAGCTGACACTTCCACAAAGTCTTGACAACTGTCTTAGCACTCCATGCAGATTTTGTGTCGCCCCCTGGTCCAAACACTCCTCCATAAATTAGTGGGAAGAACCGTTTCGATCCATACTTCAAGGTATAGCTCGTACTTGTACATGTTTATTTTATTGATTCTTTCTCTGATTACTGCATCATTCATTTGATTATAAAATTGCTTCGTATAGGACTGTGTTGGAGCAATCGATGGATCCCATATACCAGTCACTGTCGATGTGGAAATACAAGCCAAATATTGTGATAGAAAAGGCCACTTGTCGCAAAATGTTATGGGAGTGACTTCGTTTGATTATAAGTTTCACTACATCCTTGCTGGTTGGGAAGGGTCCGTTGCAGATAGTCGTGTTCTTGCTTCGGCTCTCTCGAGAGCAGATCCACTGGTGGTTCCCCTCGTTATGTCAACATCTAATTGTATATTGATTATATAGTCAAATTTTCATACGTTATAACAATATAAATTTTTAATGTAGGGAAATATTATTTAGTCGATGCTGGATATCCAAATGTACCAGGATTTCTGGCCCCTTATCGTTGTACACGTTACCATCTAAAGGAGTTTTCAAGAGCAAACCCGATAAACACTCCACAAGAGTTATTTAACCACCGACACTCCTCACTCAGAAATGCAATAGAGCGTACATTCAGGATTTTGAAGCAACATTTTCCTATCTTGAAGCATGCGACATCTTATCAAATCATGACACAAACTAAGATTGTTTTAGCATGTTGCATACTACACAACTTCATCACGATAGAGGACGGTGTTCCATCCGAGGTTGAAATTGATGATGCAGATTGTGGAGGGATATATGTACCGTTTCTTGAGACATATGTGATGAGTCAGCGTGATAGAGATGATTGGGGGAAGTTTCGTGATGAAATAGCTAGAAGGATGTGGGAAGACTATAGATCTCGATCTTAGACCACTGTAATGATCTCATTGTTTTGGCTATAAAATAAGAATAAAGCAACACTGATTTAAGCTTTTACTTTTAAAGTATTAAGGAATCACAATGTACAATACTTAATTGAGATATACATTACTTAATTGAGATATTCAACTATTCATGTAGCCGAGTTTTGATTAATTTAATTCTTCTTTGCACTTATCTACTTTGTTCCTCCAATTCACTTGTAATCAGGATAATTATCCAACTGTATTATAGTCTTCGCATCAGATGCACAACTGTATTATAGTCTGCAAAATAATTTTGGAAGAAAAAATAGTGGAGAGCAAGAGCATTATCTGGTTAGCCTAAATGGGTATCCAAGGGAGAGGTTTCCAAGATAACTCTGCATGTCTCCATGGTGTGATTTGCTTCAATTTTTCCTTGTGAAGGAAGTATAACCTATAGCTCATCCTTCACACTTGAAAGCCTATTTTAACTCTAACTCAAAGGAGTTTCACTATCATTTGGATGAAAATTCAAGTAGGATAGTATAGGACAAATCCTAATAATATTTTTGACCAATAGTTTATAAGCATTATCTCATAGTTAACTATAGATCATGTTCGCTTCAAACAATTACCAATGTAAGGTGCTTGAATTTGCAGTCTAATTTGATCCATCGTGTTTGATTCAAGCTTCCCCTTTACATGTGTTTTTTCCAGAATTATTTTGAACTCTGTTGCTATCGAATTTTATAAGTTAAAGATTTTTAATAGAAATTCTTACAAATTTGATATATATTGATGCTTGACTTTGCCATCTATATCACCAATCATCTTGATGGGGAGATGGCCCCTGAAAATATAGATTTCAAAAATTTTGTAGTTTTTTTTTCTTTTCCAGAATTTCTTGGTGAGCTATTCAGGACTACATAATCTTTACCTGATAACAATAACGCCTCCCTGGCTCCAGTCCTTGTATGACAGCATCATTAATGTAACCCAGATCCCTCCATTCCAAGCTACTATTAGCAAGCACATCACACATGTCAAACTACTTATAAGTGATGGACAAAGCCTCTACCATCTCATCCAGCCCTTTCTCTTTAAGCGCATATTTCACATAGCTCTTGAAATCATCATTGCTGATAAACATGACACGCATCTTGTCTTCATTGGAAGTAAATGCCAAGTGGATCTGAGCTGGATGATTCAAGTTTTGAAACGTGACAACCTGACTTTTGGCCAGTAGATTGACAGTGGAGGGCAAATGATTGTGATCTGAGTCCACTGCAGCAGTATTTGTAATCTGAGATTTTTCCCAATGGAATATTCATAAAAAAACCCAACTAAAAACATCTTAAGCTGTCTAGGCATAATGTGTGTTCAAAATACTATTGTATTTACACCTTACGAGATCATCCAAGAGGAAATAAGAACATATTAGTGCATGGATAGAACCAAAAAAGAGACCTATGAAAGGAATGTAGTGACTACATCCTCCTCGAGCTTGGCTAATATAGAGGG
>MU228225.1:414854-444950 GCA_018584345.1 Thuja plicata
ATAATAAATGAATTAATAAATTAGATTAAAAATAATATCACTTATAAAAACACATTTTTCTATCAAAAACATTGTAATTTATAAGAAAAATCATATTTTTAATTAACAACAAAGGTTACTAAAAAAATTATTTGTTTATTTTTTGGTACAACAAATTACGGAAAAAGAAATTAAAAAACATTGAAATATTAATCTTACTCAAATATTGTAATTTATAAGAAAAATTATATTTTTTATTAACAACAAAGGTTGCTAAACAAATTATTGGTTATTTTTTTGGTAAAATTAAACAAAAAAAATTATTGAAAACATTGAAATAATAATCTTACTCAAACATTGTAATTTATAAGAAAACTCAAATATTGTAATTTATAAGAAAAATCATATTTTTAATTAACAACAAAGATTACTAAACAAATTATTCATTATTTTTGTGGTAAAATTAAAAAAATTATAGAAAAAAAATATTAAAAACATTGAAATATTAATCTTACTCACAAAAATGCAAAAAAGAAATTCCAATTCCAATTATAGGTGTGTGGAACCAAACGCAGAATTGGCATCTTCTCAGTCATCTTCTAGGTGAACCAAACAGGACAAGCCCATATTCTAGAATTCGTTTTGAGTATAGCACAATTCTAGAATGGAAGGCAATTCCAGAATTGACAATTCCAGCATGCACAAATTCCGCCAAACAAATGGTTAAAGGCTACTTATGATGTTGTAACTCTTCTGGTGACACATGGTGGAATTCCGAGTTCCACTTAAGTGCTTATTGTTTTGCCGTCAACAAAACGTCTAGTTTTATTTGGTTGTTCCTGTAGTCGTTACCCTTCTAGGCGAGTAAAGTTGTAGTTTCAAATTTGAATAAGAGGTTATGTATATATATCCCTCTATAGTTAGTTGTAAGCTAAGTTTTTAGGAGTAAGTTTTATTATTTTTCCTGCAAATAGTTTTGGAGTGTAGAAAACCCTGTTTTTAGTCCTTATGAGGGCCAATTGAATGCAGATTTCAAGTTGATCTCATTCTGTGTTTGAAGATCCCACCAGAGGAAGAGCAGGGTCCGTTGAACCGAAGGAAGGTGATCTTGTTGTTAGTTCATTTCAGTATTTCATTCACTGTTAGATAGATTTACTAGTTCATGTTATGTTTAAGTGATTTGAATCGCAATTTGATTAACTGCAATTAATTAGATGTTGTTTTAGATTAATGTCATTTCAGATTGAGTTGATAAATACAAATAGATATACTCATTTTACTTTTAAAAGTGGTTAATATTTTAATTCAATAGATCGGAATGATGAAGAATGATGATATCAGTCATATTAAACAAAGCTTGTTTGGAATGGAATGTGGAATGATGAAGAATGATGATATCAGTCATATTAAACAAAGCTTGTTTGGAATGGAATGTGGAATGAAGGATTAAATTTCGTTGTTAGTCTTTCAAATTATCTGCAATCGTAAGATCTCTTTCCAAGTAACTTTAAGTAGTTTGGATTTTCAGCAAGTAAAATAGTTCATTTCTATTAATGGTTTAGTTGCTTCCTTTGAATGTTAGAATTCCACAAGAAATTTCCATTAGGTTATGTTTGATCTGATCTGTAATTGAATCATTTCTAATCCGGAGAAACAATAGGGAGTAGATTATGTTGGGACTTCAAAGTTTTTGCAAAATTTTAAGTAACATTGGTAAGACAAAAGTGATTGTAATGCGTATGCTGTATAGTATCTGTGTTTGGAGATTACCTTTGGAAGACTATATTCGAAATCAGGTGGTCGTCATGAGGAGTGGCCTAGAAGGAACCTTTATGTGTGCCAAATTGCATATCTCTTGTGATCAATATTTAATACAAAAATTGTTGCTTTGCACATTAGCTGATATGCATACGTGTCTCCTTTTGAAAGTCAATAACTCAATACCTAAACATCCTCTGATCAAACTGATTGTTCCCTATAGTTTTCTACATCACAATATACCCCTCCGCAAATTTTTAGATCCCCAAAATCTCATTTGATGATTTTTAAATACCCAAACCATATGCAGATTTTGATATTGTATCCTTATTGTTTGTTAAACTTGTTAAAGTGGCTTTCTGCACAAATAAATAATTCATATCTAGGTGACATTCATATCAAGCCAATCATTCTTGGTAGTTGTCTATATAACCACGAACCCCTGTGTCAAGTCCCAAAACCTCACTACCTCATTTGATACTTTTTACGAGATTTGAACCAAATGAAATTTTCTAGTTCGTTATCTGCAAAAGTTGGTCAAAGGCCCACTTTGGAAATTTATGTTTCTCAAATGGATGAATATCGCGTCAAACAAATTATTCCTCGTAATTCTCTATATAAAAATGAACTCATGTGCCAGGTTGCATAACCTCATCAATCAGTTTGATATGTTTCCAAGACCAAAAGCAAAAGCAGTTTACAGAGTTTTATCAGTTAAATTCCCAGAAAGTAGTTGGAGGCCATCTTTGGCGGTGAATATCTTGCACCCCAGGATGAGTTTCTCAAAGCCATTTGTTGCTTTGCACTCTTCGGTTAGATTTTTATTAGCATGCTAGTTCTCAGGATTTCATGACAAGGTTTGAGTGGTTTCCCAAGCCGATTCCAGATGAAACAAATTCGGTTTAGCCGCTTTCACAGAAACCTAGAATGCATATTCCAATAACGCCAAATCATATTTATGATCCAAAATGCATTTCAAATCATTCACAGTATCAGTTTGAGGAAGTTTTGATTTTTAACCGTGCCCATAAGGGGACCTAGCTAAATTCATGACATTTGAAAGCCTCGTAATTCCAGTTCTAATATTTAATAATTTATTCTCTATGATGAGATAGTATAGTACTTCACGAGTGGTCATGATTTAATTAAAGGAGGTGGGCCTCATTTTCACTCGGCGCTTGCACCCCACCCATGAAATATTATTCAAGCCACGGATCGAAGAGGCATATGAAGATGTTTTTCAAAATACGGATGGAAACATCGACATAACATTAGTAATCTAATAATAAAGTCAGAAGTGGTCTTAACAGAATGTATAAAACTTTGCCAATATTTATTAACCTGCCTGAGTGTTTCAATATGGGAGCATCGAAACATGGTATGGACATCTAATTAAGTTAGAGATTAATGAAGAGCCACAGAGAGGGCATGCAGACTGTCTGACAGAATGCTGTAAAAGAGTGTCATTCCACGAAATGGAACAAAATAATTGTAGGATATGCATAAGATGAGTTTTGCAAGGAATCCCTCGAAATTCTGGAATTAATAAAGTTTTGTGGAGCACATCTTAACGGCGTGAGTTTTGTCCATGCTCTGTCGCGCAGACTAAGTGGATGAAGGTTGCACGGACCTCAATCACATGCAAATATGAATAATAGTTTAGGCACGAAGACTGTTTTAATGTTTACCAATCTCACAGACTGCAGTGTTTGCAAGATATTCACAAATGAATTTGGAGGAAAAGGGATTTTAAAGACTTTTAGATTATTACAATTGATAGGGCTAAAGCCAAATTCCCTAGCCATTACGACCATTCTCTCTGCAAATGTTTGTATGGAAGTTTTAGGATGCAGCACGGACATCCATCGAAGATGCTGTTATAAATACCATGGTAGACATGAAGCGAAAATGAAAGCCACGAAATACAAAGTGAATATCAAATTTTATAGCAGACATGTGCGTGTTATGTGGAAGCATGCAAGGCAGACCAAGTGCGGTCATAGGCAAGATTATGATGATCGGCAAGACACTATGAAAGTCTCTTCGATGAAGATAGAAATTGCCATCGAACGAACGGAAATGGGTTTCATCGAAGCTCATTGCTATCGATAAAACTTAACTCACCGGCCAAGCACATACTTAGTTTCATCAAAAAGCATTGTTTGATCGATAAAGGGTTTACCGATGAGACAATCAAAATATCTCTCGGAAATTGCTTGTCTTTTCGATGAGAAATCAGGAAGCCGTAAACGGTGCACAAAAGATGTCTGAGCGTTGAAACAGGGTATGAGCACCCATCGAAGGGGAGCTGTGGAGGTTTTTTTTAAACACAATTGTTGAAATATGCTCGATTTACCACAGACAAAACACACGAACCCTTTCGGATTTGTTGAAAAGTCGTGAGAAACTTTCAAACAAATGCGAATATGAGAGTAGTGAAGAGCAGGTGACCTGTGTGTCAATATTCCTTAAAGAAAGTGTGGTTTCATCAATTGCAATGACTGCAAGGATATGCATGAAATAAATCTGTTGAAAATCTTTTAAAGCTTTCCAGCAAATGCCAGCGACAGACATATGGCCAAACTCAACCATTGCCAAGATCCTCTATGTATATGCACAAAATGGAGGTTTTGAAACAGGCTACAGGTATCCATTGAAAGGAATTGTGTCGGGTTGTGTTTCTAACGCCATAATAGATATGATTGCAAAATGTGGGATGTGCAAACAGGCATGTGAACTGTTTTACAGAATACCCTTGAACGTATGTGCAGAATGTTGGTATATAACAAGGCCCCCTCAACAAAAAGCCATCTCACGAAATGCAATGATAGTATGAATGTGAAGGCACAAATGAAAAACGAGCTAGATAATTCTTTCAGTGTCTCTCCTGTGTATATCAAGGTTGCAGGTTTTCATCAGAAATTATATTTGGAAATGCTTTGACAAATTTGTGATGTGGAGTTACAGACCAAGCATAATGATTCAACCTACAGAGCAGCATTAGATATGGAGCTAACTTTATTCTTTCAACGATGGATGACCATGAAAATCAATTTTTAGTGACAGATTATTCGAGATTTATTGAACTTATGTGAAATCACAGAGGGAGAACAGTTAGAGGTCAAAATTGAAAACTTGGCAAGATTAACAGACTTAACAAGAATTGTTGTGTTCCATAGGCTGCTGATGGTTGAAGATGGTTACTTAGTTTGGACATGATTATTTTGCAATGATTATTTTGCAAGTATGACAAATTGTGCAGATTATTTTACCGGGAATGATTACTTCACTAAAAGAGAAAAGTGTTTAAACCAAAGAGTTTTTATTGTATGAAATAATTGTCATTGCTTGTGTCTTTTAGTAGGCACTTGTTAACAAAGGGATTAGTTTTTAGTCTGCTAGGGATGGTTGAAAATTCATGTTGTTTCATAATCAAAAGTTGTAACCAATCTGTATGGATCCCTTATGTCTATAGAAAGGGAGCACAGATTGGATAAAAGAAAAGACTGAGGTATATATTTATCTGCCTTTTTGATACTGTGCAATAAATACAATCTAATGTTTTCCAGATTTGGCTTCACCTGTTATTTTGGTTAAAGTAAGCAAGATTGTTTTGATAACTCCTATTTGTGAATATTTCTACTTATTATATTAATCTGAATATCAAGAATACCTCAGATTGGTCAAAGAGCGTTCAAATCCTTTGTGTGATTTGTTTGCTAGGTTTTCCCAAGGGGATATTAAATTCATGTAAATAGACCACAATGATAAAGATAAATCATTTCACAGATAAGGATCAAATGATCGACAGATTCCTACAAGGTATGAATGCAAAAATTATGTAACAGAGTGGTATAAAACCATTGAAGAAGCTGAGGATTGACTCTGTTGCCCGGTGGAATAGAAGGCACTAGTCATCTAAAACATCACATTTATATATAATTTCAATTTCAGATTTATGCAAGTAGGAGATAGGAGTAGGGTAAGAAGTTAGAAGTTCATGCCATTATGAAGTAGAAGGTTGAAGATAAATTATTAGAAGATTTAATCTGCTTAATTATTACAAAGGTGCACCCCCCTTGGGCTAACAGAGCCAGAAGAGAAGGGAATTGGAATCACATTGGTTCATTATGTTCGTTGGCCAAAGTCAATTGTCAAACTTGATCATAGAGACTGGCATCCTCTTAGAGTTCGACAAACCTGCGATTTTGAGCCCCAACAGATTCCATAAGCATTTAAGTTTGAGTCAGTGCAGATTGCATTTAAGTCTGTAGAATCGCTAAGAAGAAGAACTTCTAAGAGCTCCTGACGGAGCATGATTCAAAAATCAGTCGTCGTTTTACAGTGTAAGACCCCCACACTAGTAACAATCCTTATCGCAGAGAGCCTTTTGACACACCTAGTTCGATATTTGAGAAAATTTAAATGATGCGAGTTGTGACAACAACGACCTCGCCCATCAGTTCCCTAGTCCTTGGGAGTCTTCTTCTTTGTGGGCTAGTGTTTCTTGTGACCTAATGATCTAGAGTTGTTGTGAACTTTAGGTCAGTTGTGTCATTTTTAAGCCCAATTCTTAGTGTATGTCCTTGTTTGTAGTTTTGGAGGTTTCGGTATGTCACGGGGACTGAACTTTGGCTTGGGTTTGTACATTGATCAAGACATCAACACTAGCTTAGAACTACGACGTCTTCCTGGGACTATGATGTCTATCTAGGACTCCAGTAAATTAAGACTAAGACTCTAGGACTTGGATGCATATATGTATGGGTGTTACTGTCCCTTCTGGACCCTAATGTCTCTTCTGGACCCTAGTGTCTCTTCTAAGTCCTAGTGTCCTCTAGTGCCTTTTTTCTATCATATCCTCATTTGGTGGGTCTTTTGAGCATTTTTTGAGGCAAAGGTTGTATATGAAAGTTATTTCCCCTGCCTAGAGAGTCTTCCATGTGATTGCTTTGTAGAAAAGGTTCAAATTCAATGACTTATGACACTCGTTTGTCTTGGGAACCATGTTATTGCTCGTAAGCAACCTGTCTTCTTTCTAATTGGTGGAGGGTTTATACCTCCTAGTGAGAAAACTCCTCCTGGGGGCCTATTTGTTGGTTTCAATATTGTAAGGGGTTATTTTTTAGTGGATTAGAGGTGAGTGTTCCTTCATCCTACTCCCCTCACTGAGAATTGGTGGTTGAGTCATCTAGTTGAGACATGTTGATTCCTAGTCATTTCTCCATTGCAAAGATTTGTGTGATGCGTAGGGATTGTAAGAGTGTCTTGGTGTGGATTTGAGGTAGATGCTTCCTCATCCTTCCCTATTATTGTGCATCTGAGGGAACCCTATCATGGGTTAGTGACCAATCGTCATTTGCACATCGTCTCCCTCTCATAAGTTCATCATGGTTGTTTCATCTCACAATTGGAAAGTTTTTTGTTGATGCCACCTTAATTCTAACATTGGTGAGGTTGCTCATGTTGTTTTTGTCCTTGTGTTGTGGTGTTCATTATGAAATGTGTGTGCACGTTTTTGTGTAAGTGTGATATGTCATCATCACATCTCCTTTATTATTATTTCAAAAAGCGTTGTTCAATCAAGTTTGCCCTTACCATGTTAGCTTGGGGCATTACATGTTTATTGGTGTTGTTCACTTTGCTTTCCTAGCATGTTTCTTTAGTTATGGTCTCATCACGATGTCATTACTGTAATTGTTTGTACTTGCTACATGTATGGTTTTCTATTTTATCTATTGCAACTTGGTGTTGTTTGATTGTATTTCTTGTAACTATTTTCTATCTAGAATTTGCTTTCACAACCCTTTTTGGCTACTTATTTTAATTCATTGTAATTTAATTTGTTCAATATATATTACAAGATTTTGTCATTAAATATTTTTTTTCTAATGATGTAGCTTTCAGCTACAAATGCTAGGTAATATATAAAATCTAAATCAATGTAAATATTTTCCTCAAATAATTGAAATGACCTTTATTAATGGTAATTTGGGAGGATTTTTTTCTCCATAGTAGTAATAAAATGATCTAAAGAAGAGAAACCAAAAACAAAATCTATCATTTGTGTTTGTCACATCTATCACATACGACTAGACCATCCAACCTTGTTGACATAAAATGTTGGGTACAATCCAAATGAATTGGACTACAAGTATGTGCCCCTTAATTACTCAATCCATAGGCACTGTTGTTAATATTTAGACTTGAAAAATCATTTGATGGGTAAGATTCTAAGAAGAATGTAAATTATAACTTTTACTACTACCTACTATTCACCTTTAAGCGACTTTGCAAATTTCTTCAACTTCATGCATTTTTTTGGGTAATAGATCAAGTTTCCTAATTGCAATTACAGGAGAAAAAAATCTTCCTAGATTTATTTACCAATCTAAACCCCATATTTATTATTTTTTTATCATTTTCTCGTGAGTTTTTACTTCAATCAAGAACGTGTATGTTTAAAAGAAAAATCAAGCCTCACGATTTGCAAGATTTTGAATGATGGTATTATGCCAAGGATTTGATAGGTGAGTGACAAGATTATCAATGGGACCAGTATGTGTCACAGAAGCTTGTACCATAATTCCAACCATAGCAACCATAGCCAACCGACCTGACCAACCACATAATTGTATCAGCTATATGAAAACTGAATCATCTCTACTGGACTTGCAAAAATGTTGAAATAGAATATCAAGGAAGGTGACGATATACCATTTTTTATCTCTTTGAGCTTCCAAAGTTGGGATTTTCTAACATCTCGTGCTAAACCAATAGGATTGAAAAGAGGTCCACCCGGGTACCTATTATTTGAAAGACAATTAGAAATTGATTGACGAGTTGCATGCTATGAAATATGATTTTGGAAAGTTCGTGTAACAAATATGTATTCAAAATTTCAAACGGAAGTGTGCACAAACTCCCACACCACCGAGCCATCTCACAAACTCATATGACCAATAATTACTGCAACTCACCCAATTTCAAGACCCTCAAGAGCTGGTTCCAAACCAAAAAATGTGCCTTCCTTAGCTTGAGAACCAGGATCGAGAAAATCCATGTATCTTTTGGTTTCGACAAATCTGCAACAGATTGATTGGATGGTAAATACCAGAATGCAATCTTATTTTACTCTGATAAAGATAGATATCTATATTAAAAAGCGAAAACAATGGTGTTATATTGGCGAAGTCTTTGAACATGACAAAAGAAAAGGAGCATTGGCATAATATCAGAAAGAATGCAAAACTATAAATACATCTATAAACTACAAAGATAACAATCTGAACAATCTGAAGCATCAAATAACAGGCATTTATGGACAATTTGCAGCCAACTTATTCAGCGGATCATGTTGATTACATTCTCAAACTTACCAAACTTTATCAAAATTTTCAATCCTCAATTGAATATGCCACATCTTGTTTGGTAGGTAATATTTCTCAAGTAGATTGGACAGAAGATAACCGCTTTGTGTATCGTATAGAATACTGAAATAGAAGATATTATAGGCGGAACATCAATCATTTAATTGAACAGCCCTTGTCCCCAAGTTCGTGGGATACATGTGCTATAAGGGAATTTTAGACTTTTTCTAATAAGCTATATATGTTTACTTTTCCTTGAACTAATACTGCCATTCTTTAAGAAACAGTAAGCTATTTGAAACTACCAAGAATCTGAAGTAACATAAAAGTTCTAGAGAAAACCATAATCTGAAGAGATATTGTAGCTTACCCCATCAAAATGAGTTGAACAATAAAGAGGGTCTCTGTATTAGCAAACTCAAACTTTGTAGCACCTGCCTCATACCATAGAGGTATGTTTTTCAACCCAGCTAGACGAAGTAACTGTACAGCAAGGGCAAAAAGAAGACTGGTACCTTAATCTCAAATATTCTGGCAGGCACCATCGAAAATCCTAAGTTTTATCAGTAAAAACTCCTTAATATGTTACAAGTTAAAGAACTATTTTCTTTCATCCTATACTGTAAAAATATAACATGTACTACGGAAAACTTCAGGATACTAGGTCTTATACATTGTAATTGCAAAAATTAGGTCTATGTATTCATAATAAAAGTATCAAGAGACTTCAGCACAACTACCGATATTTGTTTCAATCCTTCTCAACTTCTACAACTTGAATTAAAATGATGAAAAATATAAATTTCCAATTACTGATACATACCAGTCAACTAGCATCATCAATTACATGAACAAAATTAGTAGAAACAATTGATAAGGCTGGCTCAAAGATGAACATATATCCCAATCCATAACTTTGAAGTTTGACAAAACATTAGACCAGTAATCTTGTACAGGACATATGTTTCAACAAGAGCATACACACCAAATTTCTTCTTGAGACAAGAAACATGAAAAATATTGTAGATGCAACTTGATTTGGTAATTTGAATACATAACTTGCTGGACCAATCTTCATACTAATCTGGACAGCTCATAAAACTTGAATTTCCAGCCAATCTACTTCAATGAAATTTGCTCGTACTGCAGAAGATATACATGGACCCAGTCTCATTTCAATTCTCCCTTTGCTAATTAACTTGCTACTACATCAATTGCAAGCACACCATATTTCTCTTAGGGATGTGGAATATCTTTTGAGACTCTACCAGATGATTTTTAAATGTTAGTAATTTGATACCATTGCCTGCTGAGAAATCTTTTGAAATGCAAGCATCATTTCAATTTTCAATGATTCAGATGCTCCTCTTGCCAAAGGGGTTTTACCCAATCCAAGTTTCTTGTTCCTTTGTCAAAGGTGGTTGTGGGAATAGTTCATTAATGACTCCTAACTCAAAACGGATTCTTGATATGTCAATTTTTCTCCATTCAACGCATTTAAGTCAATATTTCTCCTTTCAACACATTTAATTACCACTTTGGGTTGTTTGACCTAGGGGGAACAAGTCTTCCCGAGGTTATATTGGCTCTTTTTTATTCTTCAATTAATGTAGCAGTAGCATTATGCCACTACATGGAATCTTTCCAATTGTCAAAGATGTATCTTCTCAGACTAGCAAGAATATCATTTTGTTTGGCTACACTGCAAGGTTGCCAGGGCCACTATGCCTAGTCATTTGTGCATGCAACCATATCAGCAGTACAAAATTGTTTAGACCATAAGAATTTTCAGATTACAAGTTGGAATTAAAATAAATAAACAACAATTTGAAACTATTAACCACACTACTGTGAAATTTAAATTTGTCCATATAAAAGTCAAAGGAAAAAAAGGCAAGAGAATAAGATTCCTTTTTCAGACAAATCCATTCACAGATTTTACAACATGCAATTCCACACCTTTTACAAACTGTAAGCTACACCTGTTAGGATTTCTCAACATGATATAGGAATGATGCAAAATTTTAAACAAGATATACGGTAATTTTAAAGCATGAAACTATCAGACAACCACAAATATGCATATATCTTACGTGAATTCCATGAAGATCAAATAGTTTTAACACACAACTACTCATTTGTGAAATTTGCATAAGTAGTAAACAAGTAAAACATTATCTACTATGTTAAACCCCTACAAACTCATCTTTGGAAGGCCATTTCATGTTTTATCATGTTTGCTGGTCAAAATTGTTGCCAATTAGAACTAAGTGTCACAACAACGGTAAAGAAAATGTGCACCTAGCAAGTTATATCCACTCTTAAGTGACATATATTATTAAAATAGGCATCTGGGTGCCATTTAAATGAGAAAGGCATAAGGATTGGGCATCTAGGAGGACAAGATACCCTATTAGCAGCATTATTGAAGAAAATTGAGCTTGAGAGAGAAATATCAGCCTTTAAGTGGCAGGAGTATTATAAAAAAGCACCTAGGTGCATATAATGGAAATACAAAGATGAGTTTCACTTTCAATGTGTCAAAGCAGTCAAAAGGGTGCACTTGGATGCATTTTGCTAAGTTTTAAAGGCAGAAATGACTGAGATATGCAGTAAGACTTGAAGGAGTGACATTACTGAAAGGCACGGCTAAGCTAGTAAAGACAGCATTAAGTGAGAGATATGCAGGCAAAGCATGCTTGAAATGTTTTTAATTTTCAACAAGTCTGACTCATTTAAGTGAGAGAAATGTATGCCCAGGTTGTTTTCCCATGTGTTAAGAGGCCAAGATAGTTATGACAAGCACTTAACCTGGTTTCTCATGGCAGAATTGAAGCATTGAAAGGTATAAATCAAAAGTATGGTTAATTGATATTGTGGGGTCTCTATGATCAACACACTTCAGCCTCTCAAAGTTGCAATGCCAATAAACAGTGGTTTTAGTCAACTATGACAGCAGTTTTTTGAGCATGTCTAATGGAAGCTTATGCAACTTCATTATATCCCTATCTTCAAGCACATGTGACTGATTTTGAGTAATTTGAACTGCAAATTTTTCTTAAGAGTTTGCAGTCATTTGTGTTGGTACTCTCATTTCTGAGGGTACTAGTTCAAACATTTTTGCAGAACTTAAACCATCTTTTATGGCAGATTTTCAGTGTTTCAGAGGGCTTACGAGGTCTCATATTGGAGACAGATACTACAGAGGGTTGGAATGAAGTATTTCGATTGCCCAAGGGTCTTTCTTGCACGATCAAATCGGGTGGAATTGAACTAGTGAATTGACGGCGCCGTTGCTTTGAGTTTTCTATGGAAATAGATAAGGCCATTTATCCCACATTCACGGTGCTGGGGATAAACTTAAAGTTTTTATAACTGCGCGTATATATGTTAAGTGCCTTAAAGGCATGCGGCTTTTGGGCCAGCAAGGTTAAGCGGTTGGTGGTTAGTGGCGGCCAGATGGTGGTTAGGGAAGACAATTTTGGTGGGCCCGTGGTCAGAGGACAGATAGCGAGGTGTTAACGCGTGGCAGTAGGGACCAGTCGGGTAGCGATCCAAGTAGGTGGACACATTGACAGGTGGCAGGCTCTCACGCGATCCAGGTCACGAGGAAAGAAAAGCTTCACGCGATCGTGACGAAGTGACATGTGGAAGGCACCAGCCAGATAGATCGATGATGTGGCAGAAGTCCTGATGAATCGGAGCATGTCACCTGGAAGCTAATTAAATAACAATGATGCGCAAGAATGACGCATGGCGAACAAATAGAGGATGTCAAATCGCAGTGTCACAAGGTTAGGCTGCAGTTAGGAAAGTTGCTTACGAAGTTGCGGTAACCTACTACGTATCCATGATTGTAAAAGATAAGGGAAATCAGGCGCAATGCTAGTGCTGAGATGACAATGAGTAGATCCGTGGACTTTTTAGATTGTGTCGTGTGGCAGAAGGGGCCGTATGAGAGTCAAAGCATTATTGACTAAAGTTATCAATATTTAATGGCTATGTTATTTCATTAATTGACCGTATGTTGTTTAAAGACAGGTTGCCAAAAATGGACAGCATGACAGATTGCCAAAAATGGATAAGCATGTTGGGGAAAAGACCAATTTGATAAGACCTGCACGAGAAACAAAAAATATTCAGCAAATTTGAATTTGCAGAGCATTATGGTGTTTTCAGTAAGAACCGTAATGGAATGTGACATGTCTTTGATTGTTTACTTCTTTACGCATATAGTTGTAGACATTGAAAGGTAATTGTCAAAGTACATTTTACACAAGTGGACAAGGATTTGGAAGTTATAAATGTGACCATTCCATGGCTTATTTGCCCAGATGTTACTGAAAATGGATATTGTTAAGGATAAGCAGTGTCTCTGGATACAAATACGGAAAGAGTATTGGGACTGATTGTATGGAGAGAATGCACCGTAATTAAAGAGATATTAAAATGGAGATGGGTATTTAAAGAGATATTAAAAGGAGGACTGACTTGCAAACTCGCAAATCTTTCGAGCTTCACCTTTTTATACCCTTTGATTCAAATATATTGGTTTGTTGGCTGGAGAAGAGTACGAGGAGATGTCGATTCCTTGGGTCTCTCTTCCTGAATTACTTTCAGTGGATGAGGGTGTTCTTGGAAGAGCTTCAACGAGTATCTTGCATTCCCATTTCTCTTGTAGTGCATCCATGTATTGTGTTATATTGGCCCGGCTTTGGTGTTTGTTTTTCCTGACAATAACATTCTTGTTGCCAACTGATTCAGTTGATGTGTAATTGAATTAGTTAGGGGAGCAACATATCCTATATAGAAATATTTTTACCTTCCTATCAAGCATTTAAAAAATCTTTTTAACCATGCAGGTGGGAAGTGCAGTGGATCAATTATGATTGAAAACTGAGTTGTTTGTTTTCTTCTGGTATCTTTGTCATATGATTGAAAATTGTGACAAGTCTTTGTCTTTTTCGGCCTGAAGCTTGTTGGCCCCCTTGTTTTATAAAAGGGCATTTCAGGGCCTTAATGAGGGGTTCCAGTTTGATGGTCCCGGTAGCAAGTCTTAGCTTAGAATGAGTAACACTGTAATTTTCCAAAGAGCAATTTAAGTGAATTTGTGTGACTCTTATGAAGGTTTTCCTGGAGTTTTAAATTTGTATTGTACGGAATAGACAATAGAGGATTTTATTGATATATAATGCTAGCTCGAATCTCTCCAATGTATAATGGTGTTAAGTTTTCAATGAGCAGAATCATGAGTTTTATCCATTCAGTGCATTGTTGTGATGTATGCTTTGATCCAAGCGGTCAATTAAATGCTTGATTAAGATTGCAGATCTGACAGGGTTATACAGGGATATTGATAAGTAGGTTGGGCTGGGGTTACTGTGAAGGGATATTGTAAGGCAATACTCTTAGATCATATGCTATCGATGAAACTTTGTTGTAATATGTTGTATTACTGATGACTCCGATACCCAATGGGATAAGGCACCGATCTTAGCTTTTGTGGGTCTTACAAAGATGTTATTCAAATTCTTGTGGTTACTTGTTGCAACAGAATTGATTAAATCATGAATACCTTTACTTTTGTTGTATGTTGTTAAATTTTTTCATCTCATGCTCCAAACAAGGTTGATGTTCAATGGATAATTAGCCATTATCTAGTATCTCCCAATTATGTTGAGCCTAATATGAGATTTCTGCTTATATTAATGTCAGTCGTAGTTCAATATGTACTCAAAAGGCATTAAAGGGAGTCCCCGCCTTGGTTTGGCAGAACCTGAAGTGTAGAGGGATAATTAGTGTCCCTATTAGTTGGTCCAGTCCTCTTAAAGATTTTGAGCATTGGAGTTGGTCACTCTATCGAATGTGTTGAAGGGTGTACTAGTAGCTTTGTAAGTGTAAAACCTTTTTAGGAACCAACAAAATGGCGACTCTGCTGAGGAAAAAACAAAAGTTAAAAGCTTCAACATAATGGTCAAAAAGTTTAAGAGGATTGTTCCCTTGCTTTGCTAAATCAATCCAAGAGTCTGGTTTTTATAGAGTCATGTGTGTTACAAAGAAGTTTTCCTCTTACTTATAAAGTGAGTCAGGGTTTGTTTTGTCTGTCATTGCAAGAGTGCCCAAGAAGTCCATGTTCCAAAAGACCATATATACATCTCACTTGTTGTGAGTGGCGACTCCGAGTTCTCTGTTTGCACTAGTGTGCACCTTTGGAGAGAGGCTGAAAAGAAACAAGGTGGACTTGCAGAGGGGATGAAACAGATGTTTGGGCTCCTATGACTGAGGGCATAGTCAAAGGAGGAAAATATATCAGACCCTATTAGTTGGGGTGTGTTGTGAGTTTGCTGCTATGGAAGAGGGTCGGAGTTGGGAAAAGTTTCTCAGCCGATCCAAATTGTGCCTTTGCAAAGAGGTGGCGACTCTACCAAGGTTCTCAATGATGATGTGAAGGTGATTTCAGATCAATATTTTTGCAGCAACTTCACCACATCCAAGTATTTTGTTTTTCATTGGATGATTATTTTTTCCATGAAAATCAGTTGTTAAAAGTTTCCCTATTAAGTGACCAGCACTTGTTAAGAGGGAAGAAAAAAAAATTGTAACCATCTTATGTTTAATTATGATTTAAAGTCAAGTGCAAGCAGGAATGTATAGTGAATCCTTCAAGCCTTATACATTCAAATGTAACCATCTAAGATGTCACGACAATGTAATAGGCAGTATTTCAGCACTAAGTTTTATGCAGCTCTAAATTTAGAGGGCATTCATGGTTACCCAAATCCTTTTCCACCAGAGATCAGAGAAAATTTGTCAAGATTTAATGGTGGGAAAGAGGAATATGCTAAGAAGCATTTTAAAGAATTCAAAGATTTAATTGAGGATTTTGATATTGAATATGAGGACAGCATTATGAAGTTATTTATCTAGTCCTTAATAGGTGATGCTAGACAGTGGTTCTCTTTTTGGCTAGAGTGTTCTATCTGTTCATGGGAGGAGTTAGGTTCAGCCTTTTTAGAGCATTTTGGTGAAAGGGTTAATCCAACTACAATGATAAAGAATTTCATGGAGCTACAAATAGAGAATGGTGATTTGATCCCTCCTTTCAATCTCAAATTCGCAAGAATATTGGGTCAATCCCAATAAATTTTAGACCAAACGATGTTGTGTGTTTGGTTGTTTACTTTTGTGCATTTGATAAAAAGATGAGCTTCTTGTTGAGAGATAAAGAGCCTAAAACTTTGCATCAGGCTTTTATGACAGCAATGGATATTGAGAATAATTTGAAGTTTGGAATCCCAAGGGGTTTTCTATCTGTTGGTGTTCGTTGTCATAATGTATCAAATGTAGCAGAAAGGTGTGGATTAAGAAGTGAAAGTCAATATCAAGGTGTTTTTATCCCTGCTGATCATACTAACCATGTTTTAAATTATGATTCAAAGAAAAATGTGAATGAAGAATGTTTTCTGAAAGCAATAGTTGCCCCTCACATTGATGTTAACATGGTTAGTGAAGAATTGTATAATATTGCTGATGCAGATATATATATATATATATAGGGGTTACACACCAAATAATATGGAAATTAGTTATTTTAGTTATAGGGCGGCGGAAACAAATTATTTGCAGTCAAAAGTGGAAAATGAAAAAGGAGTAGGCAGTTCATCCAGTGTTACAAGACTCTGCGAGTCTTGAGCCGAGTCCGGGCTCCAGATTTTTTCTGGCTATGGACTCGGACTCGGCAGAGTCCAGCAAAGTCCTGCTTGGGCTCGCCGAGTCCAAGGACTCTCCGGACTTTGCGAGTCCCGTTGTCTGGACTCTGCCACAGCTAGCAAGAAATAAGGCAAAAAAAAAAAAAATTAATTTTACTTGCTTTTTTATGAACACTATGTATGGAAAATAACATAGTGTTTCATTAAAATCCAGCAGTACCACAGCTAAACATATTTTGGCTTCTATTAACCAATAATGTGTTTGGTCCTATGGATGTGTCTTCCAATGGAAAATCTAATGTTATAATTATCAATTATTTCTCGAGATATACATGTACTTACTTTCTAATACATAAGTTTGATGTATTTTGTATGTTTAAAGAATTTAAAGCACTTGTTGAGAAACAAATAGATAGAATAGGCTTTGAAAACAAATACTAGCGCTGAGTATTGCTCTATAAATTTTGACGATTATTATAAAAATTGAGGAATTATTTTACAAAAAACAACTCCATATACTTCACATC
The DNA here is from genome assembly GCA_018584345.1 of Thuja plicata. Lineage (NCBI taxonomy): Eukaryota > Viridiplantae > Streptophyta > Pinopsida > Cupressales > Cupressaceae > Thuja > Thuja plicata. The sequence continues at coordinate 432,198 of MU228225.1, forward strand.
AAAATAGAGCAGAAAAATGGATCAATGAAACTTTCATAGACAGAGCTACTTCTAATTTTACTGTGTATTAGATAGATTTCAGAGGACTTCAAAGCTAAATTGGGGGTGGCAATCATCAATGAGGTGAAACAATGTATGGTTGAGCTGTCAATTCACAATGAGGATGAAGTAATAGAGAATGTTGATGGTGAGATGCAGGGATTGTTGTATGGGTGAGATGACTTGGAGGATGTTGTTGTTAAAGCTCTGTGAAAATAAGATTAGGTTCTCAATTATTGTATATTTCAATTTGATGTTAATTGACTAAATGATGCATGAAAAAAGCTTTAAATCCTTAAAAATCTTTGAATTTCTTGGGTTTTTCGAATGTCGAGTCCGGACGCCGAGTCTGAGCCCGAAACCAGCTTGCCGAGTCCAAGTCTTGTAACTATGGTTTCATCAGATGATGTTGATACTGAAGCTCCAAATGGTGGTCCCATCAAAATTTGTTGATGCTGATAGTGAAGATGAGGAAGATTTTTTTCAGCCCATGTTTTTGTTGCATAGGGATGTCCAAGAGGATGTGTGAGGAATTGGTTAAGGAAGAGGATTCATGGTGCCAGAATGGGCATGATCTTAGTAAAGATAAGGTGATGGTTTCTATGCAGCCTTGTGAAGAGAATGGTGACTTGTCATGTGTGGGTAATGATTGTGAGAATGCGGATTTGTCTGAGACAATGATGAATTCTTTTATCCTAGATAATGATGATGTTAACATAGAGATGTTGGAGAAGGAATGCTCATCCAAGGAGTTTGCACCAAAGAAAAACCAAGGGCAACCTTGTGGTGACTATAATTCAAATAAAAGGCTCAAGTGTGCTAGTGAAGATACACATGTATATCAATTGGAACAACAGTGCAATAATGATGGTAATGTTGCTAATTCAATTTGTATGTTTACATCCTGTGATTTACCATGTGAAGTTTTTGATCTTAAGATGCATGAGGGTTTCTATGAACCAGAGTGTGAGATAGTGGCAGCTCATAATATTTTTGAAAGTCTTTCAATGTGTGAGTTTCCAGTTGTAGACAAGAATAGGCCAACTCATCAAATGGATAGTAATTTTGATTGTGGTGGTTCCATCAATGAACTTGATGATATACAACATAATCTCAGTCATGATTTTGAAATTGATGGTCCTCTGGATCAGGAAAATGTGTATGAAATTGCTGATGGTGGGTCATTGTCAGACTTGCATGAGCTTGTTTATGAAAGTTTCCAACAGGGTATTTCATGTGATATAGAGACAAGAGGTGACCACTTTCTTAAACCAGAAATGGATGCATTTAGATTTAATATAAATGCTGATTGTTATAATGTGGTTAACACAAATGTGGAGTGCTATCTTGTAGTGAACATATGGATGATGCTGATAGTGTTTCATGCAGCACTGAATTGGGTCAAGATAAAGATGTGGATAGTGAGCCTCATGCTGACTTACTTGGACCACAATTTGATTTATTTCATATGGAGGTAGATTAGACAATTTTCTTCAGCCAAAGGTGTGTTTTTTCTTTCAAGAGTGGGGTGTGAAGGATGTTGACATGATGAAATTAGTAAATGTTGAAAGGATTGAGTTTACCCAAGGTTATAATAGTATGATCATATTCCTCAATTGCATCAGTTAGTCATCAGTGATCATCTTTTTTCTTTGCAAAATACTTATGGTACTAGGGTTGATGATGTCAACCATCAAGTTGAAAATGAGTATTTTCTTTCAAGTCCTGCATGGTAAGTTTTTTCAAAGGTTTTATAGTGGGCTGGATTTTGGGAAGTGTTTTGATGGGTCTGACATCAACTTGCCATGTGACTTTGAGTCTGCAGTGCTAGATGATAAAATCTCTTATAAGGACTATATTTTTTGTGATCTTGATAGCCTGCAGGAGGGTAACAACAATGGGCGGTCTGATGATGTTGCAACCAAACTAGACTATGAATGTTTTTCTTTCTCAGATCAGCCAGTTGAAATCTTTCCTAAGTATGGAGATGAGGATCACCAAGGTATTCTTGCATGTCCTATACATTTTTCAGATGAATTATGCTTTGCAGAGTGTTCTGTAGTTCAGTACATGCCAGGCTTGATGATCCAATTATGTGAACAATATGATTATGAGGTTAAGGGTGGCAGAATGTTGAATTTTGCCAAATGTTTCCAATTTGCCCAGGTGTTGATTGATATTTTTATCAGATTGGTCATGATGTTAGGAGATCAAAATCAAACCTTTGACAGAGGCAAATGATGTTTTTATTTGTTTTGGAACAAGGGTTCCAAGGTTTGGGTCTTTTGGAGAGCTTATAGTCTGTGTCCCAAGGCTGGTGTTCTAGCGTTGATCTTGCGGTCAACCTTCCCCAACTGGAGCCACTGTTGGTACTCTCATTTCTGAGGGTACCAGTTCAAACTTTTTTGCAGAACTTAAACCATCTTTCATGGCGGATTTTCAATGTTTCAGAGGACTTACGTGGTCTCATATCGGAGACAAATATTACAGAGGGTTGGAATGAAGTATTTCGATTGCCCAGGGGTCTTTCTTGCACGATCAGATCGGGTGGAATTGAACTAGTGAATCGATGACGCCGTTACTTTGAGTTTTCTATGGAAATAGCTAAGGCCATTTATCCCACATTCATGGTGTTGGGGATAAACTTAAAGTTTTTATAACTCCGCATATATATGTTAAGTGCCTTAAAGGCATGCGGCTTTTGGGCCAGCAAGGTTAAGTGGTTGGCGGTTAGTGGCGGCCAAATGGCGGTTACGCGAGACAATTTTGGTGGGCCCGTGATCAGACGACAGATAGCGAGGTGTTAACACGTGGTAGTAGGGACCAGTCGGGTAGCGATCCAAGTAGGTGGACACATTGACAGGTGGCGGGCTCTCACTTGATCACGCGATCCAAGTCACAAGGAAGGAAAAGCTTCACGCAATCGCGACGGAGTGACATGTGGAAGGCACCGGCCAGATAGACTGGTGATGTGGCAGAAGTCCCGATGAATTGAAGCGTGTCACCTAGAAGCTAATTAAATAACAATGATGCCCAAGAATGATGCGTGGCAAACAAACAGAGGATGTCAAATTGCAGTGTCACGAGGTTAGGCTGCAGTTAGGAAAGTTGCTTACGAAGTTGTGGTAACCTGCTACGTATCCATGATTGTAAAAGATAAGGGAAATCAGACGCAATCCTAGTGTTGAGATGACAAATGAGTAGATCCGTGGACTTTTCAGATTGTGCAGTTTGGCAGAAGGGGTCGTATGACAATCAAAGCATTATTGACTAAAGTTATCACTATTTTATGGCTATGTTATTTCATTAATTGACCGTATGTCGTTTAAAGATAGGTTGCCAAAAATGGACAGCATGACAGATTGCCAGAAATGGATAAGCATGCTGGGGAAAAGACCAATTTGATAAGACCTGCACGAGAAACAAAAAATATCCAGCAAATTTGAATTTGCAGAGCATTATGGTGTTTTCAGTAAGAACCGTAATGGAATGTGACATGTCTCTGATTGTTTACTTCTTTACGCATACAATTACAGACATTGAAAGGTAATTGTCAAAATACATTTACACAAGTAGACAAGGATTTGGAAGTTATAAATGTAACCATTCCATGGCTTATTTGTCCAGATGTTACTAAAAATGGATATTGTTAACGATAAGCAGTGTCTCTAGATACAAATGCAGAAAGAGTAGTGGGACTAATTGTATGGAGAGAATGCATCGTATTTAAAGAGATACTAAACTAGAGATGGGTATTTAAAGAGATATTAAAAGGAGGACTGACTTGCAAACTTGCAAATCATTTGAGCTTCACCTTTTTTATACCCTTTGATTCAAATATACTGGTGTTGGCTGGAGAAGAGAACGAGGAGATGTCGAGTCCTTGGGTCTCTCTTCCTGAATTACTTTCAGAGCATGAGGCTGTTCTTGGAAGAGCTTCAACGAGTATCTTGCATTCCCTTTTCTCTTGTAGTGCAGCCACGTATTCTGCTATATTGGCCCAACTCTGGTGTTTGTTTTTCCCTGACAGTAACATTCTTATTGCCAACTGATTCAGTTGATGCGTACTTGAATTAGTTAGGGGAGCAACATATCCTATATGGAAATATTTTTATCTTCTTGTCAAGAATTTAAAAAATCTTTTTAACCATGCAGGTGGGAAGTGTAGTGGATCAATTACGATTGAAAACTGAGTTGTTTGTTTTCTTCTGGTATCTTTGTCATATGATTGAAAATTGTGACCAGTCTTTGTCTTTTTCGGCTTAAAGCTTGTTGGCCCCCTTGTTTTATAAAAGGGGATTTCAGGGCCTTAATGAGGGGTTCTAGTTTGATGGTCCCGGTAGCAAGTCTTAGCTTAGAATGAGTAACACTGTAATTTTCCAAAGAGCAATTTAAGTGAATCTGTGTGACTCTTAATAAGGTTTTCCTGGAGTTTGAAAGTTGTATTGTACGACATAGACAACAAAGGATTTTACTGATATATAATAATAGCTCGGATCTCTCCAATGTATAATGGTGTTATGTTTTGAATGAGGAAAATCATGTGTTTTATCCATTCAGTGCATTGTTGTGATGTATGTAATTTTTATTTCATGCTTTGATCCAAGCGGTCAATTAAATGCTTGATTAAGATTGCAGATCTGACAGGGTTATACAAGGATTGTGATAAGTAGGCTGGGTTGGGGTTACTGTGAAGGGATATTGTAAGGCAATACTCTTAGATCATATGCTATCAATGAAACTCTGTTGTAAGATGTTGTATTACTGATGACTCTGATACCCAATGGGATAAAGCACTGATCTTAGCTTTTGTGGGTCTTACAAAGATGTTATTCAGATTCTTGTTGTTACTTGCTGCAACAAAATTGATTAAATCATGAATACCTTTACTTTTTTTGTATGTTGTTAAATTATTTCATCTCATGCTCCAAACAAGGTTGATGTTCAATGGATAATTAGTCATTATCTAGTATCTCCCGGTTATGTTGAGCCTTATATGAGATTTTTGCCTATATTAATGTCAGTCGTAGTTCAGTATGTACTCAAAAGGCATTAAAGGGAGTCCCCCCTTGGTCTGGCAAAACCTGAAGTGTAGAGAGATAATTTAGTGTCCCTGTTAGTTGGTCTAGTTCTCTTAAAGATTTTGATCATTGGAGTTGGCCACTCTATAGAATTTGTTGAAGGGTGTACTAGTAGCTTTGTAAGTGTAAAACCTTTTCAGGAACCAACAAGTTGGATAGAGAAAGTCAGAAAAATGTTGCAGCCATGCACGTAGCTGATGTTTACATTTGTCTACATCTTTTGTTGACAGCGTCATCAAGTTCTGGGTTAGACTTTTTTATTGGAGGTCCTTCTAACTTCTTCAAGAATGTTTTGCAAGGTTTTGTACTAGGTTTTATTTGAAGTGAATGATCGTATCCAGCCCACCAGGGATTCAACCTGTTGAATGAAGATTTTGAAAGTAATCATCTTAGCCACTGAAAGAGGATATGACAGATGTAAGGCTAGGGTTTTGTCATGTCTATATTAAACTTTTAAAGGGTTTCAATGTCCTTTTTTTAAACCCTTTGGCAATAAATCTCTACTTGCTGATTGGAACAAATGGCTTGAATTGGTGAAATTTTCCACAACATAACCTAGAGTTTAATATGCCTTGTTTGGTGAAGTTTGATGGTGACTAGAGTTTCAATTTTCTTCAGAAGATCCATCAAGTTTGAAAGTAAAGGACTACATCAAGAATCACACCAGGTGCTCATGCATCAAACTGTTATTTTTTTATCGCAGCTATTTTTGCCAAATAGTATTTTGGAATAGAGGGACTGTTGAGAACAAGGTAGATAGATACAAGAAAAAAATATACATAGAGTGTTGAAATCCAACTAACCAATTAGGTTAGCATGTGGTTAACCATCAAATCTAAAACATAACTGTAAAACACATGTAGAAACAAATTAAAATCAACAAAAACACATAACATCAAGTATGCTTGGAGAAATTCTTTCAAGAAAAAAAAATCCACCACCAAAAAAAACTAAGTTTGTATTAATCTTAAAGCAAATACATCAATACAATTTTAGTCAAGGGGAGTCTAATCTCGTGTTCCTTGAACTCATTGACTACTTGTATGGAATATGGGAATGTAGTCTGGCACTTGATTAATATCTATGCCCCTAATTCTCGGTCTGGTAGGAAGGTAGTTTGGGGGGAAATATCTGAATTTATCCATAACACTCAAGTCTCTTGGATGGTGGCAGGGGACTTTAATACACCCCTATTCCCCTTTGAAAAAAGGGGTGGAATTAGGAACCACTCTGAAAGTATGTCTGATTTTGCAGAGTTCATTAATAGGAACGGGCTTCTCAAAATCAAACTTTTTGATCAGATCTTTACTTGGAGAAACAACAGAAAGGGTGACAATCTTATCTAGGTCAAGCTTGATTGGTTCTTGGTCTTAGCTAATTGGGACATTGGGTTCAATGTCACACTTACGACACTCCCACGAACAATGTCTAATCACTGTCCGCTACTCCAGTGGAATCACAACCTTCCCAAAGGACATATACCCTTCAGGTACGAAATTATGTGGTCTTTACATCCAAATTTCAAAATTTGCATTCATGACTAGTGGAGCACTTTGGTCCAAGGGACTGCAATGTTTAGGGTTACTCATAAACTGAAAATTATCAAAGAGAAGATTAGCAATAGGAATAAGTCCACCTTTGGGGATATCTTTAATCAGAAAAAGGATATCATTATGAAACTCAAAGATACTCAAGAGAGGATGGCAATGGGAGAAACTTCACTAGACATCTGTAATGAAGAGGAAATTCTCAGAGCAAGGTGGAAGGATATCACAATTAGAGAAGAAATTTACTAGAAAAAGTGCTCTTGAGTTCAATGGTTGGAGGGGGATAGGAACTCTGCATTCCTTCACAAGTCTACCAGAAAACACAAGAGAAGAAACACAGTTCATGGAATGTTAGATGACTCGAATCAATTGGTTTCAGATGACCTCAAGGTGGAGGACTTACCCATGAATTACTTTTGCACAACCTACAAGGACAGTGAGGTAAGATGCAATGTTGTGGAAGATAAATTTCTACAATGCTTACCTACTATAATCGCAGCTGCTTACAATAACCAAATTCTTACCCCGGTTACTAAAGAAGTTAAAACTGCTATTTTTTCAATGGGAGCTTACAAGGCCCCAGTCCACATGGGTTTCCCCCTGCATTCCATCGGAAAATTTTGAGAAATAGTTAAATATGATGTCACCATGGCTGCAAAAGAAGTTTTAAGAGCTAGCAAGCTACTAAAGACTCTAAACTACACTTATATTGCTCTTATCCCCAAAATTCAGGAACTGAGAGATATTGCAGATTTCAGACCAATCAGTTTATGCAACACTCTTTATAAGATCTTCTCCAAAATTCTAGTCAACAGGGTCAAACCTCTTCTCAATTCCTTGATAAATCATAATCAAAAGGGCTTTGTGTCGGGTTGACAAATCATGGATGTGATTACCACACATGAGGTTATACATTCAGTGGACAAAAGTAAAATCCTAGATATGACCTTAAAACTAGTCATCTCCAAATCTTATGATAGAGTCTGATGGTACTTTTTGTACAAAGTTCTGCTTAAAATGAGTTTTAATTTTATAGTAAACATTGTGAATACTTTTATTGAAACGGTCAAGTATTCGGTTATACTCAATGGATTCCCAAAAGGCCTTTTTGGGGCTAAGAGGGGGCTTAGGCAAGGTGATCCTTTATCCCCCTAACTATTCATCATGTTGGTGGAGGTCATGGGGAGAAACTTCCTAAAGTTGGTTGATAGTGGTGCTCTACAAGGTGTAAAAGTTGCTTCCACAATCCTAGCCAGTGTGGTTTAGCAATTTGTAGATAATACTATGCTTTTTGGTAGAGCTTCGATGGTGGAGGATAAAGTTTCGAATACCTTCCTTAATGACTATGTGAAGGCCTCTAGTCACCAGATAAACTATGAGAAAAGTAGCCTCTACTTCTTTAACATAATGGAGGCTTTAAAAGAAAATTAGATCAATCCTGGGTTGCAACAGTGCTACTCTCCTTGGTTTGTATTTGGGCCTACCTCTGATGGTCAAGGAGGTTATCCAAACTTTTTGGGGATCTATTGTTAAGAGAATGCAAAGAAAGTTGGTTGGCTGGAAGGGAAAATTTCTGAGTAGTGCAAGTAAACTTCAACTTCTTTCAGCCTCCTTAAAAGGTATCCCAATTTACTTCTTTTCAACCTTCAAGATCAATGGTAATATGGCTTCTAAAATTGAGAGTATTCAAAAATATTTCCTATGGAGAGGGATGGAGGAAAAAAAGAGGATGAAACTTGTCAACTGGGATTTGGTCTGTAAACCAAAAAAAGATGGGGGGATTGGGCATTAGAAAAATAACACATATGAATAGAGGTCTTATTGCAAAGTTTGTCTAGAAATTGGCTCTTCATAGGGCAGATTGGTGTAGGATTATGTGTGCCAAATATCCTAGTTTAGAGAAGTTCTTGGATCATCTTTTCAGCTCCATCTTTCCTAAAGGTTCTAAAATCTGGAGTAATATTGTTAAGGGCAAAAGCATTATTCAATCAGGGCTAAAATGGCCGATTGGGGATGGTCTGGCCATTAGATTTTGGGAGGACTCCTGGATTACTGAATTATCACTGATTACCAATCAGCACTTCAGAGGCCTGTATGATTTGGCTTCTAGATGTTTTGATACTAAGGTGGCTGACTGCATGTCCCCAAGGAGATCTTGGAAGGACCTTACACAATGTTGTCACTTCTAGCCAGATCTGATCCCCAATGCGAGAGAGTTGCAAAAGATTATACAAAAGCCAAGAATTCCTCTTTTCCCATGAGAAGATAGATTTATTTGGATGAAGAGTTCTTTAGATGATTTCTCTGTCAAGTCTGTTTACATGATGTTAGTAAATAATGGGTGTATGCAAGAATAATATAAGGAAGATGGAACCCCCAATTAGTCCCAAAGATCAACTTCTTTTGGTGGACTGTGATGCACAACAAGATCCTAACACAAGATAATCTAGTTAAAAGAGGGTTTCAAATCCCAAATAGATGTGTTTTATGTAAAAAAGAGGAGTCTATCCCCCATCTTTTGATTCAATGAGAGTTTGCAAGAGAACTTTGGCAGAAAGTCATTGCTAATCTGGAAATACCATGAGTCTCTAATACTAATGTTTAGCAGCTCCTTATGGACTGGAAAGGACCCATACATAATCCTTTGATTTCTCAACTCTAGAGGCAAATCCCCCCACACCTCTCTTAAAGCTTGTGGAAAGAGAGTAATAATAGAATTTTTCGCGATAAGGAGAACACTATGGATGGGGTCTTTCTTTCCTTTTACAGGTTGCTTAAGGAAAATCTTGTTGTCATTGTTTGTAAATGTCTTGTGTTTCCTCCATCCTCTTTTGAAGAAAAGATTGCTAGGAATTGGGAGCTACCGGATAGGTATGCTAAGTTTGACAATTCAAAAGCAATGAGGAGGAGAAAAACGATTTGGAAACCACCAGATCTAGGGTGGTTTAAATTAAACTTTGATAGGGTGGCTAGAAGTGAGAAGGCGATTGCAGGTGGTATTATCAAGTCAAATTTGGGTACGATGATTTTGGCCTATTCAGGGAATGTGGATGGCTTCACTAACAAGCAAGCTAAAGGGATGGTTATGCTTTTGGGAATCAATTTTGCCCTCACTATTGGAGTTAAAGTCTTGGCCATAGAAGGTGATTCACTACTAACAATTAATGTTGTTAAAGGCTGGTTCAAATCTAGCTGGTCTACGGTTGGAAGTTTGGAGGATATTCAAAAGTTACTTGTTGGCCTCGAGATTTTTGAAATTAAACATTCCTATAGAGAAGGGAATAGGGTTGCAGACACGTTGGTTGCACTTGGTCTCGAGTTGAAGGGGTTGAGAAGTTGGTGTGAAGAGGACCATATCCACCCAAGTGTTAAATCACTCCTTTGGGAGAAAATTAATTTGGAACAATAGATCTTATGGAATGCATGGGAATTATAATTTGGTCTTTTTCTTTTTTGTTATCCTAACACATTCGGTATTGTTGTAGATTGAGATAAGTACTAATAGGTGTAGACTTTATTTTAATCTTCCTCCCCCCTAGGATACTGTCATGTGGAAGACAAAACTTACATTTCCAGGGTTCTATGCTCGAGCACGAGCTTCCTTGATGTGTACAACACTAACTTTGGAAATGATGGAAACCATCAGCCAAGCATTTTAAATTTCTATTACCGTTGGGTAGGGGCGCGATCTCATTTTGAAAATGAAAGGTCGATACCCTCCCACGCCTTGCTGGCACAATAGAGAAGAAAGTAACAAGGGAGAAGGTAAGAAATTGAGAATGAAAATTTGAGGGGTCTGCGGTTCTCGAAGAATTACTTCAGAAGAGAGAAAAGGGGCCCAAGTGATGATAGGGCAGAAAAAAGGGGCCAGTTAGATACAAACAAGAAGGGGCAAAATGAGTCGTCCACTAGTTACAAAACAACGACCAAAGCGGTGAGTTGGGATCCACTGTTGGAGAAACCATTTGTACAGGGATTGGTCAGGATCCAACAACACTCGGACAGTGATTCAATTACTCACATATCGGATAGTCTCCAGGAGGACACTAACAAAGTGGAAGTGGATGGAGCTCAAAGCAAGGGGTTCACTTGTCCGGGTTGTGCAAAACTGACAATGGAGGTCAAAGCTTTGGAAGAAGAGGTGCATTGATTTAAGTCCCAGACAGAGGACATGATGAAGGGTTTTAGGAGTGTCACTCACTATAGTTGGAGGGTTGTGCACAACTCGGCCACTACCTTGGCCCTCCTGCAACAGAGATTTTGTGGCACTAGCAATATGGAGGTTTTCGACTTTCTGAGGTAGGATTGGGAAAGAGTTATTAGGAGGGCTCCTAGTGGCCCTAGCCATGTTAACCACAATTAGCAGTGGCATCTATGCTTTTAGGGTTTTTGTATTCCCCTATTGTTCAACTGTTAGTATTTCCTTTATCAACTGTTAGTGTTTTATCCAACTGCCTTTGGCAAGAGTCTGGCCTTTAGACTTGATTTTTAAGGGACAACACCCTTGTTTTGTTGCTTATTAATCAAAAACATTCCAGCAACAGCATAGTATTTCATCTACATAGCACTATGTAACCTCTATCTCATGCTTCCATTTTATAGAGCTAAGGGAAATAGGAAACCACAAGTGGTTTCAAAAACTAATAGCTACCAAAACCATGGTTCACAAGTGAAAACCCGCACCACATAGCTCTCAAGATATATTAATTATTATAGTATCCTTGACCCATACTCCCAATAGACACGATTCCCAAGTACAATTCTCCATGATGAAGATGGCAACTAATGAGGGCCCCCCCAATCATGACAAGATGTTCCACTCTTGGCACTATAACTCTCTTGTCCTACAAGATAAAGACAAAGGCATTGATAAGTGATGATTGGAACTTCCATTGTTGACACTTTTCCATAGCCTCCTTATCCAATGCCACTACAACAACATCCCAAGTAGCCCATCCAAAATGTTTGCATTGAGATGCTAATAAACCCATAATGAAGCTATGAATTTCAAAGGATCAACCAAGAAATATACCTTCCACAAGTGAGTGTTGCAATATGAGCTTGCATGACTATTGAGATATGATTGTGATATATGAGATATGATACAATGTACAAGCACCTTGAATATATAGACAAGGTGTGATGAAGTATGCACAACTACCCTTGATACAAACAATAAATGCTCCATGCATAATAATAAAAACCTAAAGCAAATATTTAATGACCTATTTTTCGACTAAACTAAATAATAAGACATGGCCCCATTATAACTATTTTTTTAGAATGCCACTTAGAATATAAGGATAGCTAACATGATCCTAAGTTAACATTTGAATAGGTTCCCACAAAAATGAGTAGATAGAAAATAACCTCATTCACACTAACACCCCCCTTAAGTGCAACTTAGGGAGTAAAACTATCATGCAAGAATCTAAATGATGATGTAGTATGGGTCTTGACAACTAAGTCACATTAGGTACACATGCATAACTAATCATGCAACTAATCTTTCACAAACAGAGAAAAGGAGAAAACCTCATGGGAGAAAACTCTCCAAAAAAAAGATGATGCAAATCATGTACAAGTGATAGAAGAAGTGATGTATGGAGGTCTCAACATCAATACCCCCAAGAACTACATCCATCACAACAATACAATACAATAAACCATCCAATGAAGAGAAGATGATGAAGTACCATCAAAAACATAGTTGAAAAACTCGGACACACCAATGACTCGGCTGGCCCAAAATTTTCAACTTGGGATGCACCAAAAAGCTCAGGAAAAAAATGGCAATAACTTGGCAAATTTATCGAACATTTGAAAATATATAATTTATTAAAATATTTTTAAAAAAGACACATACACCGAATTTGTAGGGCATATACCGATGTCAATCATATATAAATCAAAGTTTGAGTTGAATACATAGAATCTATGTTACCGGATTCCTCTGTTGAGGCCCGGATCCTGGTTCTGGTACGATCCGGATCCTGGTTCCTCCCGGATTCCTCTTGGATTCCTCCAGGGTTCTGGAATGGAATCCGGGTTCTTCCTGGGTTCCTCCAGTGAGGAACCCAGGAAGA
>MU228225.1:478857-504549 GCA_018584345.1 Thuja plicata
ACAACCACCTCACCAAGAATGAGAGAGCAAAATGAGAGAGCAAAGATGAAATGAAATGTATTTGGAGGCTCCATAAGAAGGGTCATTTTAGGGTTACAAGGAAAAAAAACAATAAAAAAAACACTTTTCAATTATTCTGGGCCCACTTTTAAACTTTTCTGCCCGCGGGTCCTTATGGATTCGCCCGGGTCAGCGCGGATCCTCGAGGATTCTCGAATTCACGACCCGGTCCGTGATGAATCCGGGCAGGGTCCGTTTTTAGACCTGTGGATCCGTCTGGATCCGCGGGCCACGGATCCATCCGGACCCACATGCCAAAAAGCGGACCCTGCCCGGATCCATCACGGACCGGGTCGTGAATCCGGACCCGTAACGGACCCGGATCAGGGGGGTTTGGCACGAATCCGGTAACTAAGCCTATTTCTTATGAGTTCTCCAAAAAATTGGTTGACCATAAAATGGAAAGGTTTAAGGAACAAATGACTGAAGATGAATTAATTTCAATGGGCTTACTGGTTGCAGGATCTCCCAAAAAGAGTAAGAATCAAATGAGAAGCGAGTAGATTTGTTTCACATGTCAGAAGACTTGAACACTTGATCAAAATTGTGGGGTTAGTGAGGACGAGGAATCAACAAAAGAAGATGGTCCAGTTAGGAAAGAGAATGAAGGACGAATTGCTTTAGGTGAGAAGTATTTTAAGCTTTTTGTTGGTGATCTTGAGATTCACATAGATAAATCCTGTAGTGAGATGATTTCTCCTGACGAATCTTGGAGTGAGCATAATTTTGACCCTCCTTTTCTTCATTAAGAATGCACTGAAACTTCTTGTGAAATTGTTGATAAACAACATGCGTCTTCTTATGACAAAGAATCTCTTGAACATGATGTCAAAACAACAGCTTTAACGATGCAATCAGACCAACCCAATAAAGAAGAAACATACAAGACATCTACTCAAGAGATATTCATGAGTCCCATTGGCATAGACCATGCTGATTTAAGGCTTGGCAATGATGAATCACAAGAAGGTGAAGACAAATCAAAAATTTTATTGTGTGGCAACCCAAGTTACTCTGATGAGTTTGATCAAAGATCTTTAGCATGGTATGATCTTGAGGACAAATCAGAAAATTCATTACATGAGGTTGATTTTGGTGATAGGCCATTTGAATCAAAGAATTTGAAGAGCCAGTTGAAGGTCACTGAAGTTATGATTGTTGCAGCCTTAGTACACTATGATAACACTCACAAGATCATTGAAGACCTCTACTGGAAGGTTCGGATTGAAAGGAGACAAAAGAGCATGGAAGGTGATTCTTATTCTACAAATTTGTAGGGGGCCAAAGTAGCTCTTGGATCAATGAAATCAAATTATTTGAGTCTACTTTCAGACGAGGATCATATTTTAAAGATTGGTGAAGTATATGCTGATAAATTGATGAAAAGGAGAATGAAGTCAATAAGCTCATAAGAGAGCTTAACGATACACAAGAGATATTGGAGAATGCTCAGATTGCTCTTCAAGAAGCAAAAAATCAGATTTTTGTCACTAATCAGTTCAGGGAACAAGAGAACAAAGGAAGGACTGAGTTTTTCAAGGAAGTGATTAAAGAACTTGACAGCATACAACAGACTTATGACTTGGATAGCTGTCCCAAAAGATCCAGTAATAAATTTTTGGACCAGCCAGAACTTCAGTATGAGTTGGGAGTAAAGGATAATATTCAGGTTGTTGATAATTCTTTGTTTAAGATGGACGCTGATTTGACATTTGATAATCCACTCTTCGAGTTGGATGAGGGAGTTCTTTCTAACTCCAGTAATAAGAATGCAATTGATTGCATAATTTGGTACCAAGGAACAGTTCCTAGTGATGAGGTTTGGTCACCGGATTGGAGTAGTGGATTAATTTCTAGAGTTAGTACTGCTGCCCACTTACCGATCAGCCTACATATGAGTTCAGATTCTAATCTACAGATGAGCTGGAAGGATTCTTTGGCTCAGCAGTTGAGCAGTTATTGGTTGAGGATTGATGGTAGATACAGTTTGATCATAGGGGATGGATTTTCGGCTACTTCCTTACTCATGATTCCTATGTATTCAATGGCATTTCAAAGTGCTTATTATTGTACTAATTCCTCCGATCCGTTGGTGTTGATTTCAGCTTTTGAGCAGTTTGATTCTTACACTAGAATCTCAGGATGGGCTGATATATTTTATTATGTGTCTATGATTGGTGTTGTGCACTTCCATGGGAGATCATTTGCAGTTGGAGAGTTTCTCAGTATTGATAACTCCTTGAGATACTACTATCTCCTTATACTTGACAGTTATGACAGCATGATAATTTGGGATCCTGGCATTGGCATGTTTGGTGCATTACTTCAGTGTTTTTTGATGAGTGGCTTCACAATTTCAGGCGTGGTGTTATTTATATCAAAGTAGCACAGCGGATTGGCGGAGCAACATTTTTGAGGTTGATATGGGATCCAAGCATTTGTTTTCATCATGCAAATGCAAATTGCTTGAGGGCAAGCAATCTCTGGGAAGGGAGGATTGTAATGTCCCCTTTTTGGGACATTAGAAATCAATTAAATAATTAAATTTTAAGTTGTCAAATTATATCAAATTAAATGACAACTTAGTTTAATTACTTAATAAAGTATTAAAGTGACTTAAATGGGGCCTAGTGAAAAATTAATAAAAGTCACTTTATAATTATTTTCCCTCCAAGTTCAATTTTAAATTAAAAAGGGAAAAATGTAAAGACAAATAAAGGGAATTTCAAGAGTCTTCTGGAACCTTCATCGGAGGATATAAAAAGGCAGCTTGGGCTTCATTTTGGATCATGCTTGGTTTATTCATTTCTTTTGGCAGAGCTCTGAGAGCTTCTTGTTTCAGTTCTAGTTTCCTGAGGACGAAAACCCTTGGGATTCTTTCAGCAGATTGGACGGAAACCCAATTCATTTCTAGAGGGTGGATTCGTGACAGAGTTCACAACTGGGCTTATTTGTGAAGTTTTTTTTGAAGACAAACTTGCAATGTTTTGAGGTATTTCATATCTTATCTGAAAATGAGATTGTAATGTTTTACCTTCATATTCAATATCAGGGTTCTATGAATTTCAGCATAATCTATTGGATAATTACAAATCAGTTGCATGCAATTTGTTTGTTAGAATTTCTGTGATACATTTTGAAAAATTTGGAGAAAATACCCTAGGGGAATATTTCAAATTTCAGGATTTGAGCACATACACTCCAAGTGGTGCAATTTATTGTTGATGTAAAGGTTGAATGATCTTGCCTATGTTCATCACAACCCTTGCCTCTATTACAAGCAAACCCAAGGCACTAATTTATCCATCACCATGTTAGAGGATCTTGATCCACAATCAAATTGGATCACTAATGCTAAGGATCTTGTCTTCAGTAAGGATGACATTCCATGGGTTGATCAGGGTGATCTTGATGTTGAGGTAGTGGTTGTGGAAGAGGAGAAGAAGAGAGCATGGCCAAATCCCTTGGATGTTGATGTCACTAACAAACACTCAAATAACATGGTTACATCAACATTGAGGACTTATCTCAAATGTCATTGCAAAACTAACCGTAGAGCTATAGATGTTGGTTCGAGTGATACGAGCTCCTCCTAGTCATAATTATAGTTTTGATTTTTGTTTTTATGTCATGGATTTTATACTTCATGAGTTTTGTATACAACTAAAACACTTGAGAATATTTGTATGTTTAAAAATGTTATTTCCTTCAGACCAAGTCTATTTTTTTACTTGCTTGATTGATATCTACTTGTACATGTGATGAAAGCAGATTCTATTTGATTAGTTTATTATGTATTTAAATTTGGTTTGATGAATTGGTACATAGTACAAGATTTAAATCATTTAAAAAAAGACTATATATATATATATATATATATATATATATATATATATATATATATATATATTTCCAATTTGCTGAGTTGAGGTCTTGGTCAAGAATCAGCCTGCTGTAGCTCTGCTTATGGCAACTTGAATAATTTAAATAAGTTGATGTTTTTGTACAAGATTGTCCTAGACTTAAGGTAAAATGATTGAGTACAAGGTAAGAGGGACTGTTACATTAGTGGTTACTTGGAAGACAGCTGAATTGCAATTAAAATCGCTTATCAGTGTCTATCATAAGTATTGAGCTAAAAGGTTATGATTAGAAGTTGATTGAGAGATGATCAGAACAAGCTACTTCTTATATAAAACCCTAAGATGTAATAATTGAGACTAAATCAAATTTCATTGTCTTCAATGTGTGTAACGAGTTTCTTCCTAGTTATAAAAGGCAAGTGATGCTATTGAAAATTTACATGGTCATGTCATCGTTGTGTCACTTGATTAAACATCCCGTGGGCCCACTACAAGGCGCTTCTTAGCAGCAATGTAATGGGGAGAGAACCATGATGACTCATTCATGATGTAGCCAATATTGAGAACATGGACTGGATGCCATGAAATCTATGCAGTTATTAGTGCTGAGAACATGGACTGATTCATTCTGGTTCTCAGTGCTAGATATCAGGTGTGCTTGGAAGAAGGATCTTTGGCAGTAACGAAGATACGAAATAATATACACAGAGAGAAATTAGAATAGTATTGAATGATTACAGCCAGATATGAACAGTTATTGATTCTTTAATCAATAAGCCTATGAGTTAAGATTTTCTGTAAAGATACATCAATAAATAATGCACGATAAAAAGTGATAGTGATCTATTGTTTTAGAAACGGTGGAAATGGGTGTACACCTTACTTTTAAAAGAAAATTATTACAATGAAATCCACTAATGGTGAGTGTAGAAGATGAGATTAAATTCACAATGGTAAGGGAAAATGATGTAACACCTCCTTAAACCAGAATTTAACCTCTTCTATTAGAAAACAAAAGTGGTTTGGGCTTCCAAGGTGTTTAGAAACGCCTTGTGTTGATTGACCCCAGTCTTTCTGTTTGTTTCGGTTCCTTCTTGTTTCAGTACAGGTAGGAAACTGCCTACAATCAATCTTAGCACATAAGCAATCACAATTCTTAGACAAGTTCTTGTTTCCTTGAGCAAATTACTAAGTGAACAAAAACTATAAACACTAAGCTGATTTATAATGTGATAAGTTTTGTGTTGGCAAATGAGCTATGAAATATTTATGGCGATTTAAGATCACACTATTGAAACCTCATCCTCCTGACATTGCAGCAAGCATTCCTTTAATAATGAAATGAGACATTTTTGTGAATGGCGACTTACGAGCCATCCAGGTATGGAGGTGGATCCAAACCAGGCAGCCATGTCTGTCTGGAAACAGCATCTGCTCTTATCATTCTCGTGTTTCTGGGTCGTCCTGTTTTTAGGTGAGGGGAGCTCCCACCCCTGCAATTTCCTTTGCTCCCCTTACATGAATATGAATATGAAGAGAAGTTACCCCGCAGAAAGCAGGAGGAAGAGCAGGAGACGACTCTGAGGAGGGCAGCCATTGGCAGCAGCCACACACACTTACACTGGATAAACCTTTGGCTCAACCAGTTTTACTTCTTCGACGTGTCTTCACTTTTAAACACGATATAATCTCTGCCCAGTGCCACTCATCATTTTTATCTAGAAAAATAATTTATTTTTCATTATTTCAGTCTCAAATACTTATTTTGTAGAGGAAATTTCTGGAGGGAAAAAAAAATTATGAAAGACTTTCTCATTGTCTTTCTTTTTGTTTAAATTTCTTTATATTTAAAAATAAATATTTCTTTAATTTTTTATTTTATTTATGATAATATAAATAAAGTAGAATATAAATTTTATTTTATTTTTTAAATAGTAATAATTTATATATTTTTTTAAAAATTTGTATTATTTATTTGTAATATAATTTGAAAATAATAATAATTTAAAATTATAATAATAAGTATTTTTATTATAATATTATAAAGGAAGTACTTACATTAATTTAATTGGATAACATTTAAAGTTATTTTATTTATTCAATAGTTATTTAATTTCTTTGTTTTTAAATAGTCTAAATAACATTTATTCTTTATAGATATATTTAAGATGGATTATATTATTATGTTTTCTTGTATTTTATTTTTTATTTATTTAAAAGTATAATAAATAATACAATTTATATCTATCTTATTATTTTATCTTATGAAATATATGAAATATTTTACTTAAATTTTGAAATTTGATATTTTATTTAACAAAGGGAGAAGGGGGCACACAAGGCGACCATTAATCTTTATATAAAAATAAATTATTATTTTTTAAAAAAAAAGGGGTCAAAAAAAAAATTCAGATTTGCGAAAACACATTGGTTTTTGGTTTTTTATGCAAATTTTTTGTAGTTTTCCACCACAAAATCTACAAATGATGAAAACAAATGCTTCCTTTTTTTGAAATTTAGTCAACAGTGCATTTTACATAAAGAATAGTCGTGTCCCACATGAGTCACTCACTATCCTCTAGAAACCTGGAGTTATGCGAGAGAGATATACTCCAACTTTAGGATCACAAGATACAAGATGAATGAATCAGACTCAATTATGAAGGGTGACTTGGGGAAATGATCATTGGTATAGTGTGATTTGAGGCAGCAACAAAATCTCAAGATGCTTATCCAGCTCTTCTATCCCCCCTCCCATCAATATGTTGTCCCTTACTTCCTTCTCTCCCAATCTAATTGTTTGAGGAAGGGTGCTTTTTGCGGTGAATGCATAGGTAGACAGGCAAGGATCCCAACTAATTCCCACCCCCACCCATCTGACTACGCCCCCTAGTTCCATATCCATTGAAGCAGTGCCTATAGCATGTACCATCCCCAAGGGAAACTGGCCTCTTTTCTACTTTACCCTTCTCAATAGTTTGTCTTAGTGTGCTTTTTGAATGACTTTAGTTTGCAAATTTCTTGTTTAGTTTTCAATGGACCCTTGCCAAGGGGCAATAACAAAATTTATATTAGGAACTAATGAACATAAATTTACCTTTAAACTCAAGACTCTTCAACAAAACTAATTCAGATTTCATAATTATGACTCTTCAACAAAACTAATTCAAATTTCAGAATTATGATATTTACTAGTTCTGATCTACATACATAGCTAGGAAATGACTTCTTTTGGAGAATGCATAGATAAGATAAGATAAATTTATTAATGATGTCTGAAACACTGTCTCTCCAACATGGCAAGGGAACCCATCCCTTTATTGAGCCTGGGCAGAATGGCGGGTCTGAGGCTGAAGTGAGGGCTGGAGAACTTGACCCCAAGGTAAGTGTATGAAGAAGTAATCTCAATCTCCAGTCCTTGATAATAGAAGTGAAGATGTGAGGTCTTCAGGCAGTTGAAGATCATCACTCGTGTCTTACCGAGATTCACCACTAGCTGTCTCAAATCAAAAAATGAGGCCAAGCTATCAAGAAGTCTGAAGATTTTTCGGTGAGGAGGCAAGGAGAATCACATCATCAGCAAAGAGGAGAATGGAGATAAGAACCTGGTGCAGGTAGCAACCATCACTCGGAAGTGAGAAATCTCTGAGAAAAGCCTCGAGCTCATCAATGTAGATATCGAACAAGGTGGGGGGAAGGGGGCACCCCTGTTTCACTCCAATAGTGCTCTGGATAGGGTCAGAGAAACCCTCAGGAGTCCTAAATCTACCCTCAACATGCTTGTAAAGTCTCATAATAGTTGTCAAAAGAGTCTCAGAAATCCTGATGTCTCTAAGTCTCTGGAAGAGGACCACCCGAGGAACGGTATCAAACGCCTTACGAAATTCAATGAAGCGGCAATAGGCTTTTGTAGAATGATGGCGAGCCTCTTCAATTATCGCCTGCAAAGTCAGGATGTGGTCCATGGTCTGGTAATCTACCCAAAAGTCGGCTTGACCTCTAGCCCTGCAATCTCTCCAGTCCAACTCCCTATTAAGAATAGTATTCAGTGTCATAGCGTAGAGTTTGGCGAAGGTGTGCCCAATCATGATGGTCCTATAGTTGCTGGGGTCAGAAACTGACCCAGCCTTGTGAATCGGATAGATTAAGTGTCTCGACCAGGACTCGGGGAAGCCAGTGTAAACCACACTATTAAAGAGTGTCGGAAGATAGGAGCTCAGCACAGAAATACCGAGCTTGAAGAGCTCAGCCTGAAAACCGTCCTCATTGGCCGCCCTACTACATCTCATGGATCTGACAGCCTCGTAGATGCTGGAAGCGGTAAAGATATGGCAGTGAGGGGGAGGGGTGAGGTGAAGAGATGGTTGGTCAGGGATGTCGTAAAGAGTGGAGGTGTGGGAGGCAAGGGATCTAAGATCAATGGTGGAAGGCGGAGCGGGATGTCGAGGGAACATGGTGCACCAGAAAAGCTTAGGATTCTGAAAGAGCGTATCGGACAAGGATGTGCATTGTGAGAAAATGAAAGCATGTTTCTTTGAGCGAAGAAAGTGGTGGTAGGAGGAACGGAGGCCAACAAAGTCAGAAGGGAGAGTCTCAAAGGTCAAGCGCAAGGAGTGGTGGAAAGCTTTGCAGTCATCGTCAAACCACCAGTTCATAGGGAAAGTAATCTGGTGTGAGGATCTGAGGATAGGGCGGTGAGGGATGGAGAAGAAAGTCGCCTCCCAAATAGTTGTAGTCAATAGGTCAAACATGGAGGAAGCATGGGAGCAGTTGGAAAAGCTCTTAGGCGAGAGGAGATGACGAAGGTGGAGGGTAAAGAGATCAAAGTCGCCCTCGTAACCAAAAATGAAAGTGGGAAGGAGAACGATCAAGGACAGTCGGGGGACGGGGAGGGAGAGACAAGCGAGGGTGAGGAGAAAAGCGAAGTGCAAGGCTCAGAAGAGCGTGGTCGGCTAACGAAAGACGAGAGATAGGGAAGCAGCGGATGGAAGGGATAAAAGAAGCGCTAGTGATAACATAGTCAACCACACTGGCACCACCGCAGTGCGACCAACATGTGAAAATATCAGAACTAGGAAAGCAAGAGAGGCCATTCAAAATAACCAAATCAGAAGACTCACAAAGATGGAGGAGGTGACGGCCGTAAATAGATAAAGGTCCGCTGCAATCCTCAGAAACACGCTGGAGCCCCAAACTGGCAAGATCTAGTTCTGAGGTACAGGTCTAGTCAGTACCTTGGTCATGTAAAGGGGTCTACAACTCCCTAGTCTGTGCATTAAAGTCTCCCAAAATAATGATGTCCCCCAAGGTACTAAATCTGAAAATGCACTCTATTAGATCAATAAATGGGTCCCCATCCTCTGTATTATGAATGGCGTATGGCGAGGAGGCCGGTGGAAAGTAGCAAACGGCGATAAAGATGTCTCTCTGGCGGTGGCTGGCATGACATACGCGGATCCACATGAATCTGGTATGTGTGTCTAAATGAACCATTGAAGTAGCGCTGAAGAGGTTGTCCCTAATCAAGCAGGCAACTCCTCCAGAGCCCCGTACACCACCCGAAGAGCGAACTTCCTCCCTAAAGATAGAAAGCCACTGGTAACCGTTGAAACCTGGGAGGGGACGAACAGGGCTCTCATGGGTCTCTGTAACAGCCAAGATATCAGCCGACCCCACTACATTCTGAAAGAGACCGGGTAACAACCAAAGAGAACCGTAACCATTCTAGCAGTTAACAAGAAGAGAGCTAGAGGAGGGCCCACTCTTGTCGAACTGCTGACGTGGTCATCATTTGGCCATTGCATCCTGCCTTGAATCCCACCAGCTGGGGGGAGAATCTTGAATCATTGCCTTGAGATTCCTAATAACTGCCCATTTACCACTACGTCCGGCCTCAGCAATGGGGTTCCTGGCCTGTTTCAATTCTGCCACTTGTGATCTAGTGAGATCCTCATCTAGATAAATCTTAGATGGAAGAGAGAATAACTTCCTCTTCGCTCTAAGAACCCGCAGTCTATCATGCAAAGAGAGAAACCTCATAACAAGAGTACCATCGGGACACACCCAACATCTATCGAGTGAAATATCCTGAATGTCGAGTAGATCCTTGAGGAAGGATTTCCCGGCAGAGGAAGGATTAGCAGTGGGGGAGACCACGAACACGCACCTGTTCAACTCACGCACCTGTCTCACACGCTCATCGTCCATCTTGCCTTGAACCAACTTCTCCACCCCTGAGAGAGGTGCAGCACTAACTATATTATCACAAATAGAGGCCCAAGTTTTCACCTTCTCCTCGGTCTCAGACATTAGAGTTGAGTGTTTAGCAACGATATCAGCTTGTTCCACTTTATATCTGTCGAATCCATCAAGATTCTCAATAACCGATTCCAGGTCGGATTTAATCCCTGCTGACTCAAAAATAAATGTTGATGAAAAACTGTGGAGTAGTTGTTTTAGTTCCCACACCGAGGTGGATCAAGTTTGTACAGTGGCATGGAGCTGAGAATTTTCAGCCTCCAGCTTGGTAAGACAGTCGTGTAACCTCTGATAAGTAGGCGTAGGGGCCTCCCCAAAATCCCCAGCCATGACATTTCCCACATCAGTCTATATATTTTGCTGTACATTATCAAGGTCTTTGACCGCAACCACATCAGTGGCCATTTGGGAGTCCACAGTCTCAGTATTCACAGCAGGAATATCCCCAATGTGTGGAAGGCCTCCTGTCCTAGCCACGTTTTTAAGTCTCATCAGCATCAAGGATAGTGGAACAGTTCAAATTACATGAGACATTCTATCAAACATTTCACATGTATGGTCGAAAAACCCAAATGTGCTCAGTTTCTCATGTATTATGTTTTGTGTGCATTCTATCAGACACATCGCGTGCATATAAATGTAATCAAAGTTCGTACTGTGTTTGCAAATCCTGGCTATTTTGTTGTGGCTTGTAACCTGCGTGCTTGTCTATTATCGTTACCTGCCTGTCCCTGGGAATCCGTGATATCCTTGTTACGATCGAGGCTTCAATATTTTATTTTATTCAGTTTCGCGCATTCTGTCAAACACATCGCGTGCATTCCCAAAATGCAGGAGCAGATAAATCTGACAGGGCAGAACAACACAATGCCGTCTCCTATCTTCAAAATGCTTCATACCATTTCATACAGGGCAAAAAATATTTCATACCTACTTGGCCATGATATGCCCTAAAGACAGATCTATTCTGAAATGTAGAAAACTAGAAATTATCCCTATCTCTGTGAAATATATCCTCGGACTATTGCTCAGTTGTTTCCACTCCAAAATTGCTGATATTAATAGATATCTTTATTGCAAATAGGAATGCCATAGGGAAATTGATTCACCTCATCCTCATCAATCTTCATGTCAAATAGTAACTAAAGAATGAAGTGTGTGATCATAGGAGTTATAAATACCATGCATTGATATCAACATAAATCCTCCATTCTAATATCTTGCCAATGAAATAGTTGCAACTACTGAAGAATGAGGTTTGATAAGGTAGAGGAGCCCCTGTTAAAACCCCACTCCACTATTAACAAATGTCAAAGAATGGTGTTGCTACAGAAGGAATCATGCCCAATTGTTAATACATTAGTAGGTTACAATGACTATTACTTCCACCTATAGCATTTGGCTCAGCACATACATTTTTGTCTAAAACATGATGCAGGTGATATACTTCTCACAGGGAAAGCCACCAAAATGGTAGCAAAATCAAGTGCTCGAGAAAATACATGCGATCTCCAAACTTAATCTTGGGGATTGATAAATATTAATCTTTGGCCTCAATATGTGAGGTAATTATTTTCATGGAGGACAACATTAAATATTAATAGCTGGTAATAATATTATTTATTCTTATCAAATATTACCTAGGTCTCTTTGTCTATAATAAATATTTTCCCTTATTTCCTCGATAAAGAAACCAGATAAAGAATCAGGCCCACAAACTAATAGACCAGCTACTAATATAACATTCAGAATTAAATATCCTTATTTATCGAATCAAATATAAAATACCTTTATTTCTGCAAATTTGTCTCAAAATTAACTTAACTAATTAAATTTCCACTCAACTCACATTAAAATGACTTTAATTACTTTGTTAAATAATTAAATTAAGTTAGGCCCACTAATGGATCTTGTTGGGTAGTTCCAAATTGTAGTGAAGCGAGGTGAAGTGGGAATGTCCAAAACGAGGATAGATGAAATAGAACTTTGATGAAGCTTCCAAAGGGATCTCGAGCCTATCTAGGGTAGGATATGCAATGAGGGATTGGAAGGGGAACCTATTGGCGCTTGGGGTGAAACACCTCTGTGATGGAACCAACAATGGGATAGAAGCTCAGGCAACCTTGAATATGGTTTGGATGGCAAAAAATTTGATTCTTCCTCATATTTACTCGGATGATGGTTTGCTCGTTATTGTGAATGGAATTTCAAAATGTCAAGTGCAAGCATGGCATTTAAATAAATTTATAAAAATTATCAAATCAACCCTCACCACCTTTGAAGATTTAAAATTTTCCCATGAAAAGCATGATGGAAACTAACTCACGAGCATGCTATCGAATGTGGCAGTGACTTTAATGTGAATTTATGGGGATGACATTTTTAAGGATTTTAAGGGAGAAGATCTTGTTGTCGGTGATTTTAGCTCGATGAAATCATAGACCAACCCCCGCAAAATTTCAATTGAAATCATGGTTTATGTGCTTTGAGCACATTTTTGAGGAGCTATTGTCTTATACTCATAAACGTTTTCATGTTTTCATCTTTGTATTGTCAGAGGGATTAATTTTGGTCTTTGTCTCATTTGTTTCTATTATTTTAAGTCAAGTTTAATAGCTCCCTTGTAAAATTGGAGGTTATTAGCCCCTTTACATGATTTAATGCATTTTATTATATGTGCAAATCGAGGTTAAAGGTCTGAATTGCACATTTTCCAAGGCATTTCATAGAACAATGCATTAACCAAACATGCAACTGGGACTAAAGTCTTGACTGCATGTTTTAGTGCATTTATGACAAGGGCCATCGAGCCTTCTTTCCTTTTTAATCCATTTTCCAATCAGTTTAAACTTATTTCAAATTGCATAGTATCATTTTGACTGCTTCACATTGGTATTTGAGTCCAATTCGAGCAAAGTATCAGTTTTGTGGATTGATTTGAATTCCTTTTATATCATTTTTACATTCTTGAACTAGGTATGGTTTATGCTTTTCTTTTCTTTGCATTTTAGTAAAGGTTTTTGGTCATTTTAGTGTTTAGGGTATTCATATTTTTTTTTTCTAGGTTCAAATCTTTTGACTCCTTAAATGTCATTTTTATGAGTTTTTCAATCTAAGTTCTTAAAAATTTTGAAACCCTACTCTTTGCATGTGAAACTGTCATTATGTTGGCAGATTTCACATTTAAATACATTATAAACTACGTTTCTATTTTCCAAACCATGATCATTCCTTGTACACGGGATTTTGAATCTTGTGATCAGGGGTAATATCCCTAAATACTTTTGTCAAAAAATATTCCATTGCAATTGGAACATTTTGTTCCGACTACTTTTCCATTTACATGCAATCTCAATTGCAATATACTTTGTAATCGGAACAATTTGTTCTAATTGCAACCAATGTCTGGTTGCAATTGGAACAAATTTTTATGATTGAAATTTCAATATCACTTCAATCACATGCACATTCAAGTGCAATCAAGGTTTAAGTCCCCAATTGCAAGTTTAGAACCATGCATTTTACAAGCAATCAAATTTTTTTGTCCCAATTGCATGAGATATTACATGTAACACAACATGCAATTGGAACTAAAAGTTTTGATTGCATGAAAACTCCTCATTACCAAATGTGCAGTCAGGGTTAAAAATCCTGACTATGAGCCTTTTATATGCAAATATAATTGCAATCAGAGATTTTTCCTCTGATTTCGCTACAAGCCTATCATTACTACTATTCAATCAGGACTTTTAGTCTCGACTGCATATACCATCGCATGTAACTACAAATGCAATCAAGATAAAAGTAACAATTGCAATCAAATGTATGGTTTCCTCAAGTAAAATTAGAGTTTTTTACTCCTATTGCATATCATATTACGTGATGTAATTGCAATTGCAAATGCAACCAGGACTAAAACTCCCAACATTGCAATCAAATGTATAGTTTCCTCAAGTGCAATCAAAGTTTTTTACTCCTATTACACATGAAATTACACGATGTAATTGCAATTACAAATACAATCAAGACTTTTAGCTCCAATTGCAAGATGCTTTTTCTAATGTATTATTATGCGTAATCAAAACAAAATTTCTGATCAATTGTAATTCATGTGTTTTACCCTTGCAATCAAAATTTTTGGTTCTGATTACATGAACGATTGCACTTCATATTACACTTGTTCCTTCATCTACTATGCATTCCAAAAACCATAATTTGTAACCATGGCCCACCAAAAGCATCTTTTTCCATCTCTTTGTTAAAAGCCTTGTTTGCACACATGTTCTTCAAGCTTTAAAGAATTAAAGTGTTGACTTTGTTTGTGTTCAATATTTCAATGGAAAATGATATGGAGCTAACGTCAATACATCCTAACATCTCATTTCTTTAGTTCTTTCACCTCATCATTTCATATTCACATCCAATGTCTGAAGAGCCAATTACCACTCCCAAGAAGAAGATGAAATACAAGTTTCATAAGTATCAGAATGTTATCATTTCTTCTCTAATGGTCTCTAATATAGACGAGATCAAGGACGCCAAGGTTGGATATGTGGATATGTCCAAGTTAATTCAAAGCATAGAGGTAGAGAGACCATTAGTTAAAATGAAGAAGCTCCTCAAGAGTCATATTTAGTTGGTTTCAACCTTCTCGATGGAAATAGTAGAAATAGAATTTGTCTTTGCATGTGCATCACATTTTGATAAAGAATCAAGGACAATATGTTGGTTCCCAAAACCACAGATTGGAAATCCAAGAGATTTTTCCACTTCTCTTATAAGGATTCCTCAATCAGTTTTGGCCAACAATTGGGAATGATCAATGATCAACTTGCCCTGCACTTTTGGCTCTATAAGACCAAGACGGGTAGACCTACTCCTTAACCCAAATTCTAGGTTTAAGGATTTTTATAGAAGATAGAAACTTAATTGACTTCTCAAGGTGGCAAATATCCTTGAGACGTGTAGGGTTGTGTGACCTCATAATTTATTTCTTGCTTGTTTTACATAAAATGCTTGAATTGAAAGTATTGATTAAAGTAATTTGATATTTGAAAATGTTGTTAAAATAGAGATGATTAACAATAAACCAAGTACTCACTCCTTGATTATAGATAAGACCAGTGCCTTCCCCTATTTAGGTTATAGAGTCATTCCAATTCAACCCTATGTACAATCCTGTAAGACAATGTATATATCCCAATACACCATCAACCAACCAATGTTATCAATGTAGAGAATTGTTAAGCCCACATATTTATCAGTCCCATTGAATTTAATTTCTTCCAGAGAAAACCAACTAGACAAGAAACAGGAGGAAAAGACTCATCTCACAAATTTTCTTGATAGTCAAATAAACATGAGGAACTAGTAACTTCTTTGCACAAGAATCATAAATTGGCTATCAATTTAGAAACCAGTAATTACAAAAGATTATGTTAAAATGGAAATAATCTACAAACCTCAAAGTTGGATGAAAAACATTAGTTCTTTGTATTAATTTCAAAAGATAAGTACACTTGAGTTTTTGCTTCAGTTGTAGCCCCCAAAAAATATATATCTTTCCTATTCTATTCCAAACAATCTTGATATCCCTTCTTATACAAAAATGAAATGATGCAACAAGCTACAAACCGTTTCAAGTGTCTATTCAAAATTAGAATCTAACTTTAAGAAAATAGAGATCCAAAAAAATTATGTCGCTATTTACAACAGTTAGTTATAAAAAGTGTTAAACATTAGAGATTCAAGAAAAATGAGGCCCGTCAATACGAATCAAACCGAGCATATTCAATAGTTCATTATGGAGATCATCAGGGACCCATCCTTCTTCATTGAGTTGCACCTCCTGGATTAGATCATGTAGCTTCGCTTTGTCCTGTTCGGCTTCTAACTCGAACATATCACTTTTGTACTTGGCATAGCTTGTTTTCAGTTCCCATGCAGCGGCAATCCCATCACGATCCTCATTCTAAGGGTCCTTATTTGTAGGCAATCCCATCATGATAGTGAAAGATGTGGTTTCTTTGATCAATCTTGGACATAACCCAAACAAATATTACCTCTTTATAGAAAGGGTTCATAAAAACCTCACCACATTGTACTTTGTGACATCTTGCAAAGAGGCAAATCACACTTTGAAGTTCTACCAACTTCATTAATGCATGTGTTTTTCTAATAAATTCACACATTCAAACTGCCAATCATCGCATCATTCATTCCCTTGGGAATGACAAAATTGTCATGTTGATCTTGCAAATCAAGATATATTTAACTCTCTAATTAATAACACATTTAACCCTTTGCTTGTCTTAAAACAAGTTGCCCTTCAAACTTTAATTCCAAATCTTCAGAAAAGTCCCATCACCCTTTCAGCGAAATAAGACGGCGACTGCCATTTCGCCATCTTTTAAAAATCCCACCTAGTAATAATTATATATTCGCCATTTCACGGACCTCTTTGTGGTTTTCGAGTGAAATAGTGATATTTCGCTATTTTACAACCCTGCTTACAATACCTTCGCGAAATAGCGATAGAGATTTTTCATTCTATCTTTTCCAAAAAATAGTGAAAACATCATGTGTTAACCGTTATTCCACACATTTTCACTACTTTGTCAAATGTCTTGCATATATCCAGAAAAACACTGATATCGTTGATTCTCGAGCTTCTCCATGCACTATTCGTGAAACAACGAAGATTTTGCGATTTCGCAACTTCCTCATCACCTTTTAGAGAAATGGCGAAATAACCATATCTATCCAAAGTCTTCAGTTAATGATAGCCTCTGGGACTTTGTATGATGATTTTCCACCACACTCACATACCTTCAAACTGATAACCAACAATTACTATATGCTTTTATGATAAATAAAACAAAGTGAGTAATAACCCCAACTGTGTTGTTTTCAATTAATTGCAAAATTAGGTTTTGAAGGGACCCGAAACCCTTTACAGACAAGCTGCATTAAGATAAGAAAAAAAAAGAACCCTAGACAAAATGCTACCAAAAACCAGCAGACACCCAACACCACAAAACTAGTGACGAGCACAACCAGCAGAAAGAAAGAAAGAAAGAAAAAGAGACACGGGGAATCAAGACTAGGCCAGGTCCCCAAGGGTACCTATCACCTCCTTTTCGAGATTTGACATCTTCTGAATAGCCTCCTTGAGATCCAGAATCTCCTTAAGAATAACAACTACACCTTTGTTTTCATGCTTTCCCTAGTCCTTCTTCCAGATCCAAAGCCTTGACCAGCAACATCCCCAACGTCAGAGTCTAGGTAAATAGTTTTTTCTTAGTGGAAGAGTTCTCCAGCTTCTCGACCAGGTTATTGAGATTCTGAACAGAAGTTTTTATGTTCTCAGTATTGTTCTAGAGAATCTTATTAGCATGTTCTCCTTCTTCTCCACTCTGGTACACAAACTCTCCAATATCTCCTCCAACGAGCAGGCGTACATGTTCTCATGCTCCATGTTCTCAATCTTAGAGGAGAGGGCATGATACTTCAAAATTTCAAATTAAGGCTCTTGATCTCGTGGAAATTCCATCTATTAAGTCGATAAGAGTAAAAGGACCATAGATTTTGTCATTTGAAGAGCTCCCAAAGTAGGTTCCCTCTTATCCTGCATATCCTCAATAAAAAAATGAACATTGTCTTCATTTTGGTTTAAATTCTTACTGGAATTTTGGGCATCTTTGGAGTCCTTGGTCATCTTTTTAGTTCCTTCAGAAGGAATCAACATATCATGCTCAGCAATTCTCGTATAGTCTACCTAGATAGGGACTTTCTCCTTAGTCATGTTCTTCAGATTTTCCATAAGCTCCATCGAAATAGGGCTTATATTCTTCACAAAGGCACCAGGCATAGGCTCCTACAAAGCTTCAATATTCTCGGTGAGGCTTTGATCATAATTCCCTGGAGAATGCACATTTTCAATACCCTGACCAACATCAACATTATCAGGCATATCAGAACTCATTTTCTCTTTCATCTTCTCTTCCTCATCTTTATCGTTATCATCCTCTTCTATGTCCATTCCCTCCTCCTCCTCAATATTTTAATTATCTGGAATATCATAAGAACATTCCTCATCATCTTCATCATCTTCAATTTCCATACCCTTATCATAGTTGGAGTCATGCTCCTCCAGGCTACATTTAGGTTTCTTGAGGGAAATAGGGGACAACGACTTCGTGTTCCCACTTCCAGACTCCTCCACCTTCCTTTTCAATTTTTCTTTTGTTGGTTCAACTGACTTCTGTATAGTTTTTGTAACTTTATCCTAACAATACTCATAAATCAAATAGACGAGCCCTTCATGAAGCACAGACTTGGTAGATTTATTCTTATGGTCCCTAATACTATGATTAAGGGAGCACAACAGATAATGGAGAAAAGAAACATACATTTTATGTCTGAAATGGTTTAACAGAACAAAATGGTAACTATGAGCCCTAGTGTAACGACCATCAACAATAATATACTTCATAAGAGCAATGAGAACCTTCCACCATATCAACTTGATGTGATCCACATCATAGAAGTCAAAAGAATTAAAAAAAATTTCCTTCTCAGTATCTTCTTTGGGAAACATACTAACAACTCGTTCAGAAATCTTCATATCCCTAAAGTTCATACCTATGTGTTGAATACTCATAACTTTTGTGGTGAGCTCTTCATTTAGGGAAACTTGTTTTCCACAAAGTACCATAGAGTCTTCCTTCCACCCACCTACAAACTGGTTGGTAACGCTACTGTCAAAGCCATGAAGCATTTCCAGGAACAGAAAAATACCTCCTTTGTTAAGATTTTTTTCCAAACTTTCAGTTTCTTCCTCCATTTCTCATGGCTGAGAGGTTCGTCACGCTTTAACCCTCCTCCCATTTTGACAGACTCAAAATGCACAAGAGAAAGATGATATTTATTAAAGAAGCTCTGAGAGAATACCACAAAAATAGCGACCCACAACACATGACACTAGTTAATGGCCTTCATTATATCAAATCTTTTCGGGCAATTAAATAACCCTTCAATGTACCCTAAGGGCTCGTTTGGTTCCTGGTATTAACCTGGAATAGTCATTATTTAATGCGAGAATAAATTAATTCGCCATTTGTGGCCATTTTTTGAATTCTTGAATTAGAAAATTAATCCTCATTTTTGGGCCAATGCTTGGATTAATTAATTCAAAACAAAAAAAAATCATTTTTGATTCCAGAATAAGCTATTCGTGGATTCGAAATTACAACAAAATGTATAAGCCGTCGGGTCTGTGCGTGAACGGTTCTTTAGGTTTTCTGGGAAATTTATTTCCGCAACACTCATTTTCCCCATTTGATAAAAGTTCAAAAATTAAAAAATTTCTTAACGGTTCTTTAGGTTTTCCGAAAAAAAATTAGTTTTTACTTGGATATGACTTTGGATAGAAAAATATTAAAAATAAAAAAATTGAGCAACAAAATTGATAAAAGTTCAAAAGTTAAAATTTGTAAGAAAATAATTTTTTTTTTATAATCTTTTTTTTTTAAAAGTTAATAATACATATTTTAATTTAAAAATATATAAGTTAAAAATACATTTATATTTTAATTAAAAAACTAGCAACAAAAATGATAAGTTCAAAAATTAAAATTTGTAAGAAAATATTTTTTTGTAATTATAATTTTTTAATAAGTTAAAAATATATATTGTTCAAATTAATTAAAAAAATGAAAAATAATCCTTATTCCAATTCCACATTATGGGATCCAAACGCAAAATAGATTAATTCTTAGTCATCTTCTAGGTGCACCAAACAGGTCCAAACCTTATTCCAGCTTTCTTTTTCAAGATTAATTAATCAAAGAATAGGTCCTTATTCTAGAATAGGCCTATTCTGGATAAATTAATTCCATGCACCAAACGGGCCCTAAATGCTTATCTATCATTATCATGATTACTTAATATTACTTCCACTTTGTTGGTAGTCTTATCAAACCTAATGAAGGACAAGGTGTCATCATTTATATCCTTTTCCCCATGCCAAGTGATGATATCCAAAGATTTGACACCCAGGTTAGCAAAAGCATCTGCAACCAAGTTGGCCTCTCTATACACGTGGGAGATGAAATGATTATTAAATTAATTAATTATTGCTATAGCTTCTGTAATGATATGATTACTCAACCAAGAAGCCTTAAATTCTCCTTTTAGACATTTCATAATATTGTTTGAGTCACCTTCAACCCACACATTTTTATACTAAAGATTTTGCACCATTTTAAGAGACTGTAGAGCTCCCATGGCCTCAGTAACATGGTTAGTTTGGACTCCCAAAGGAAGAGCAACAACCCCCAAACAGTTACCATAACTATCTGGAACAATACCCCCACATCCAGCTTGACCAGGGTTCTCCTTTGTCGCCCCGTCAAAGTTAACTTTGACCCAACCTTGAGGAGGAGACAACCATACCACCCCATCTCTTTAACATTTTTGACATCTTTTCCATCCCTTGGACACCCAATCCTTGGAGGAGCTAAGTTCAAAATCTAGAGCATTAAGGTTGTTAGAGTTCTGAAAATATCAAAAAAAATTCTTGAATGCCTCTAAATTTTTTTCAGAAACCACAAGAGATGAGGAGTATATTTCCTTAAATATTATTTTGTTGCGCTCTTTCCATATCTTCAAAATATCATGAGTCGTCATTAGCCAGAAGGTTTTTTTTATAGGAATATCAACTGAAATCCACTAGATGAAAAACTCCTGCAACGATCTTGGGAAAGTCTAGCATAAATTCCACCTCTGGAGAAGCTTTATCTAGACCTCCCAAGAAAAGGGGCATTCAAACATAATATGATATGTCAATTCCCTAACAACCTTACACAAATAGCATTTATTAAGCATAATAAAACCTCTCTTTTGGAGGTTATCAACAATTAAAACTTTTTTCCGAAGAAAAAACCGGTAGAACATGTTAATTTTAGGAATCAGAGGCTTCACCCAAGACTTAGACCAGAAGGGTGGTTTATCAACAGAAAGATTCAAAAGAGTATAGGGAGAAGAGATAGAGTACTTTCCTGAATAGGTAGTAGCCCACGCCAAGGATTCATCTGTATCCATCCTAATATACCAAGCCTGAAGAGATCTCATAATAGGATCAAGAGTTTTGTCTATCTCATTTAAATTCACCCAGGCCTAGTTTTGCCAATAGTCACTAACAAGAAGGCCAAAGGACTATTTTCTCCTTTCAGCAAAGCAGTTAAAGGTTGGGATAGCACCCAAAGGTCTATCCATATGCAATTTATCTTCCCAAAACCAAATACAATTACCATTCCCCAAGATCCACCTACTGCCTTTAGCTGCCAAGTCATTGGCTTGTTGGATTTCGTTCAAGATAAACAAACCTTTTATGGGAGCATCTAACTCAAAAAATCAGCAAACCCCAACTGTGTTGTTATTTGGTAGGTGTAATACAAGGTATGAATGACAAAATCAAAAGGGCTTTCACTCATGTTCAACATATTTAAAATGTTTGCATATATCTTTGTAAGGATGAGGACATGTAAGGAAATTAGATTACTACAAACTTACACTAGAGTAGATCATTGATATGGATTTGGCTAATATTTTGGAAGGAATAGAGGATGATAGAAACATACTGGACCCAGAGTATGAATAATAAAGGGTTTCATACCAGGCCCTCCCCTTAATCCAATGGTCATTAAAATAAAATACTTCCATCACTAATAGATTTCAATCTATCTTCACTAATACCAATACTTGGATCAAAATTAAAGGTATTAAGATGAAGAGATTCGAGTCAGGGTCCAATGATGACACAACTGAACCTATGGGTCAAAAATCAAAGGTGGGAACTGAGAAAAAAGAGGATGCCTCCTCCTATGGAACCAAGATAAAGATCAAACTCAAGAAAAAGGAGAAGTATCAAGGGGAACCTTTTGGAAAAGGGAAGGGACATGTTGTAATTCAGTAAATTGTTGAAGAAGAAGATGCTCAACAAGAAGTAAAATTTCTTCCAGTTGTATCAAATGCAAAACCTAACCCGATTGAGACTCCACAGGTATCTACTCTTGTGAATGTATATGTTTTTACACCAGATACTGATGTCAAATCTTTCTCTACAGTAATAATTCCTTTTATTGCACCATTTGTGTCTACCTAAGTGGATATGTCTATCTTAGATGCACCTCATGATAACTTGGCTAATGTGTTCCCATATGACTCTCATCCAAGTTTGCCCATTATTCCCTTTTCTAAGAGTTATTATACCCTAAGTGAATTTGATAGATTCATGTTTGAATCTATGCCTCATGTCACCACAGAAAATATTCCCTTTGTTGTTCAAACCAAAACACCAATAATTGTGTCAGCCGCGGTACAAACCCAACCTATTTCATCACATGTTACAATTGAAGAAACCCAAGTTGCTCATTTTGACATTCCTCCTAGGCTAAGTGTTGTTGTCCCCAAGAGGAATAAACAAGAAGTTTCTCTAGATGATTTTGACTTTGAGCAACTAAAGAAAGTTAAGTCTGAAGATGCCAAGAAAGAAAAATTCATCTCAAGGCTTTGAGTAGATATTTAGACAGAACAAAATAGGTTGACATAGAAGAACCCCTTTTAGAAAATCCCAATAAAGAAATGCAACTTGTTGATTCAAAAGCACCAGAGTTAATCTAGGTAAACAAACACATAGTGGTATTAGATATTTGATGTGCAAGAGTATGTAGTTATATTGGCCCAAGATTATGATGAGATCAAGAAGAAGGAATACCAAATGAAAGAGAAAAGTGAACTCCTTATGGCGGTGATTTTGAAGATTACCAAATCTTCAAAAGGGGTTGATCCTTTGGCATCCTCTACTGCCGAAGATTCCATTAAGAAAGCCGAGAAAGCTAGAGAGATGACTATAGCCATAATTGCATGGGTTGACAAGATAATAGAACAAATAACACAATTGATAAATAAATCACTCAAAGTTATGACATATGCAAGATCAGTCACATCCAAGCTAAATGGAGTTCTATAAACTTTTAATCAAATCTTGGAATCTCTTGGAAAGTATTTGGAAATTTGGCACAAGTTTTAAATTTAAAAGTAGAGGTATTATGTGAAAATAGAGTAATACCTTCCTAAGAGAAATAAATTGGGTATAAGGAACTTCTAGTAAATAGAGGCCAATTCATTGAATACATGGTTATCAGGTGATACCAGATGTGGAAGCAACAATTGAAACTTGTACTAAAAGGAGCAGGAGATTAGTGCCAAATTTGAAGAAATATCTAGCAAATTGACAGATCTTATTGTGGTTAAGATTTGTGGTTGAGATTATTGTGGTTAAGATATTAGGGAATGTTACTAACTGGGATTGACAGATCTTGTTGTGGTTAAGATTTTTGTTCAATTACAGGTCCAAATACCCGAATTACCCCTTATTACAGTAATAATAATTGATGAACACATTCAAGACATACGACTAAATGCATTCTCCATTATCTTTTTGAAAATATACAAGATCAAAAACCCTTTTGTACATAATGTCAAAACAAAAGTATTTGTTGACATTTCTGCATAGTTTCCCCTTTGCAAAAAGCACCCCCTTTTACAATTCAAAAGCCTTGTATTTATAGGCTTACCTTGATAACTAACCTCTAACCACTTAGAATAACCACCTAGGTAACTACTTAGGATGACCACTTAGTATAACTACCAAGGTGATAACTTTGAATAACTACTTGTTTAAAAATAAGTTAGTATTTACCTAACTTTTACAAATATAAGACCCTCTAACTTGTATTTACAATAAGTGACATAAGTCACTTTTACAAAAAGATCATCCATCTTCATCTGCTTCTCTTGTCCTTGTAACAATCTCATCATCAATTTTATGAACAAATAATTTTGATGGGCTTCATAATAATGTAAAATCTTTTTGTTTGTATTACAAAGTGTCCTTGAAATTTGAAACATTGATTCCAATAGCATCAATGCATTAGCAACCTTCAATCCTCATATCGTATCATCAAAGATTTGGATCTAATCGTACCCTATACTCAGATTTCAAATATCATTTCTTACATGATTCTCAAGCAACATAACAACCTCAACTTCTTCATTATCTAATCTTTGACATCTTTTTAAAACTTTTTTGATACTAAGGATTGCCTCTTTGTTACTTAGATTGAATCTGCAATTTTCTCATCATCTAACCATTAGAGAGCATGAAATTTTCATATGTATGTTTGAAGTGAATAAATAATCTACAAGGTTCACCAAGAGGATGAAAGAGCTCAAGTGTAGTAGTGTACTCATAGATTGGGACATCAATGAAAATATATAAGGAATATCCATTCACAATTCAAAGCATATAAGCTCACGTGATCACCATAGGCATGAGATCGAAAACATGTACATAACGATCCATTTCGGAACAATGTTAATTTTTACTTATCAAATGAAAGCATTGTCATCCACCTTACTTAGACACGTGCAATTCTAAAGACAACCAAGGTGACACTTAGTCATTATTGTGACTGAATTTTGAATCAAACCGAAGGGTTGAAGAACTTATCGAGTCTTTGGTGTTTCCCCCTTAAATTATTTAGATTTTTCTTTCTGTTATGTAGGAGTTTT
This sequence comes from Thuja plicata, assembly GCA_018584345.1. Taxonomy (NCBI): domain Eukaryota; kingdom Viridiplantae; phylum Streptophyta; class Pinopsida; order Cupressales; family Cupressaceae; genus Thuja; species Thuja plicata. The sequence goes on from MU228225.1 coordinate 503,676, forward strand.
CCAATGTCTTGAAACTTCCTCATTTCTTTGTGAAATCCACTTTGTTCACATTTGACAATCAAATCATTTCATTATTTGAGATGACATCTCTTTACGCCAGTCTGTCATTAGCATTTGGTTGAAAGTTTCCAAAGGTTCTGAAGCAAACTTATCCTCTTGTAATTTCTGCAATCATTACGCCATGAGATGGTGTGGTGCCTCTTTGAGGTTAGAACTTTTTAGCTACAACGTTTGAAAAAGAATACATTTTCTTTTTCAAACAATCGGGTGTTGTCTATAGTTCCATATTTTTACATGTGCCAACCAGATCTCTTGGAACTGTTGTCAATCAGGATTGCGCGATTAGCTTGATATGGTATCTAGCTATCCTGTTGAAACATGGAAACGTTCCTGTTGATGGGGTTGAGAACGAATCTCCGGATTCTAGGCTGGTTCCTCTTAGGTTTGGAATATCACTTGCACAAAAATGTTGTATATATGGAAAAGGGGAAAGAAATAACCTAATGGACCCTAAAACTATGAAGGTGATACACCAAATCTGACTTATAACATGAATTAATGCAGCATAGATTTCAAGATTTAGCTATTGTTCTCAATGCCCAGACAATCAAGTAACTACAAAAGTGTTTCTATGTTAGGATCTGAAATATCTTGCAAAAGGTAGGGAAACAATGCTTCACCAAATTAATGCAAAACTAGAACACAAACCATAGACTTGCAATTACATGTATCAAGGTTTTGAAATTAAAAAGGAATGCAGCTTAGAGTGAAGGATAATCACAACACCAAAGCAGTAAAATTCACAAAATCACACCTCAAAACCAATGGGAAGGAACAGGTATCTCTATTGATCAATGCTGGAACCAATCTCTAT
>MU228225.1:535851-545866 GCA_018584345.1 Thuja plicata
CAAATAGAAACTACCGTTGGGGGTAATAAGATTAATTGGTTCTAAGGATTGTATCGAATTATCCATTTTTACAGCTACTCTGATATTGGAGTTTGAAATAAAATCTTTATCAAGATCTACGAAACTACATATTTTATTAGCAATCTCTTGTATAATATGATTGTGAATACATTCTACTGGTAAATTCGGGAGTTTCATCCATCTAACTACTTCTAAATTGCTAACAGAGTACGAATCGAAGTTAGGGCACCAATCTAGAAATAGAAATCCATAATTTTGAAAATTTGGGCATATTCCTTCCATTAGGTTATTCTTAATTTTAATGTCCTTACAATCTATAAAAATAAAATCATTATTTAGCAGAGTAATACTTACCTGGCTTGAGAATAGGTTTTCAAACCATTTTCCAACTATGGAGCTAGGACAGCCAGAACCTAGCCATTTTGAAAATAGTCCATGTTCTTCACAATATCTGTTCATGCCTGAAATGTATCTAGGGTTGATATTAATTTTATGTGGAGCTCTGTCCTCTATTTTGTTATTAAAGCTAGGTCCTTGTCAATTTTGGCTCTTTTTTGACAACGATTGCTCCAGTTTCCTGAGAGATCAAGGAATCTTCTGAATCTCAGTTTTGTTGGTAAGATTTTTATTTTTGTGTTTGTGGGGCGGAGTATAGATTCCATTTTCTTCTATCTTATCTTCAGATTGGGGAACCTTCTTCCGCTCTACCAATTTTTCCCCCTTTGTTCCTGTTGGAAAGTGCCTGTGAGGGGGAGAATAGGGCACGGGCTTGAAGATATCATTACTGGTCTGAAGGTGCCTATATCTATTTTTGATGGGTAGGGCGAAGGTAGACATAGAGTAATGAGGGTATTCAAATTTGTTGGCATTTCTTTTTTTATATATCTTTTCCCTTCTGGCGTTTTGCTTATTAGCCGGAATCCATGAGCTATCTTCTCCCTGAGTAGTTACGGCCATCTCCCGTGATGAAACACTAGACTTTAATCCAGGGGATGAATGCCATAGTGTATCGAAATTGTGAGGACGGGATGAGATCCGAGGGGGTTGAAGATGCCCCAGTTGATTTTCCAAGTCAGAAGCTTTTACCCGAGAAGCATATTTTGTTTTGGCAAAGAAATATATTTGTTCATCCAATGTATGCATTGTATGGTATTTTGTCAAGCAAATTTTTGCTGGCGAGCGCAGAGCCATGATACTTTACTTATATTTGTAGAATGCTTTTGTTCCTTTATCAGCATTACTTAATCAATTTTCTTATAGATTAATGACTAGGGCAATATTGCAGAAGATTTTGATGCACAGGAAATGGGAAGCGTATAAGGGCCACAAATCCACTCAGAAGAAGCTTCTCTTTACTACCAAAAAACCATCAATGTTTCACCTCAAAATGGTGCTTGACATGTTCCTACTCAGTAATTTGGACGAGAAGCACTGCAATTTCTATGTAAAGAGCAACGATTTACAGTGCCCGCTCTCACTATACATTCACTAATCTGAACTGTAATGGGCCTATCCTTTTTCCAAACAATATTTCCTAGTGTAGGAAATGTATCCTGAATGTAGAAGAATATACAAACTAGTAAAGAACCAAACTTACATGACGAGCTCTTAGCCTTTCTGATTGATGCAAGGTTCTCGGCTAACTGTATATGTTGTAGCTCGGCAAGATCATATGTATGATTCTTCTTCACAATTTTCCATGCCTGATCAACTATTGTACAGAGAACACTATCTAATCTGCTGGAATAATAGAACTTGTGTGCAATTACCCTTACTCCAAAGTCAAGTTCTAGGTCAGTAATTGTAGAGATAGTCATACCTCTGTTATTCCATATTGCACCAGTGTTCAATGTAATTTCCTCTTTGTTGTTATCCCTCATGGTTCGCCTTCCATTCACTACAGGATATCCAGTCACCCGATGAATCACGCTTCTGGTGATCTTGACTGGTCCATTGTCTAGCCACATGCTCATGTCATGAACTCGGCTAAGGATAACCTTGATCCATTCATCTTTGAAACCTTGGGGAAAATCTAGGGCACAAGTTAACCCTTTTTCGGCTAAGTGTTTGAATTCTACCTTCAGAACTCCATTTTCACACAGTTTGTTGTAGGATTTCCTTAATTCATTATCACCTACTTCTCCAATTTTAACCATATAACATGATCAAACATCATGAATCATAAGTACCTTGGGAGGAATAAATGAGAGGGATCCCATTAAATCACTCTGTATCGCACTTTCAAGGATGGCTTGAAAGTTGAGAGGTTCACATTCATCACTCCAAATCAACTGAATTTGTTCTTGTTCTACCTCCATACTCTTGGCTGGTGCGGAAGAACTTGCAGCCATAATTCTGAAATTTAGGGTTTGAGAGATGGAAAATAGAATACCTCAGCAAGTGATGCTTTGCACTGTTCTCTATTCACTTTAAGATTGTCGATGGCACACTGATGAAATCTCCATTCCTAGCTCCATTAAGATCAATTCTGCAAATCACTTCAATCTCTCCGTAAATAGTAAAATCGCAAGGTAAAAATGAAATATCAACTGTTCATCCTTTATATGCTTCGAAGGGTAAAAGTAGGTGAGCATTAAATGTTTTTCCCATTGAGTTAGTGCAAGCCAACTGTCCTCATCCTTAACACAACTTGCATCCCACTCAGCTCACTACACTCGGCCTTCATAGAATTTTTACTCGTCCAACAAAACTCGGCACTTAGTAAAGAACTCGGCTTTAGTGTCCATGATAGATACTCGACACCTATAGTGCAATTTTCTCATCTCGGCATTTTGTCTTCAAATATGTCCTGGTGCATCTTAACATATGTAAATATGGACTTTTTGTACATTTCATGTTAGGAATTGATGTAAGATAAGAATTTTTAAATACAGTTCCTTACATACCTCTTTCTCTTAGTTGGAGATAATGTGATCACCTGATCCATTGGATTGGGTGATCTCGGCTTTATTAACTTCACTGCTGCATGGTTCAGACTTCTTAACCCATGTCTTGTTCATCTATGCTCTAATTTGCTCAACTGTAGGTGCAAGTACTCTAGTTTTGCAATCTTTCCGTGTATGACCAATTTTCAGACAACTGTGACAAACTAGGCTTCCATTCATCCAACTTTTAGAATTTCCTCTGAAATGTGTCCTTATGCAGTTTTCTAGAACATGTCCATACTCACCACAGTAATGACAACTATGTCATGTGTTGTAATCCCAATTGTACGTATTGCCTTTTCTTGGTGATTTCTCTTGTACCTTTGATGTCCATTGATGTTTGCCTTTAGATCTGCAATCTTGTGCTCTATGACCATATTTGTCACAATTATAGCAATTACCATTGAATCTAGGTGTTTTGCTTGCCTTTGCCTTACATTCACATGCTTGATGTCCAAATTTATTACAGTTAAAGCAGTAACCATTAAATTTAGTTTTTGGATTGGACTTACCATTCTTGCTTCGGCAAATGTTTGCTTTATGACCTGGTTTCCCACAGTGGTGACAAATAGGTTTCTTTTTTCTCGGCTTTGCATTCTTTCTTTCACCTGTCTTAGATGATTCTCCATCTTCAGTGGTTGTATGTTGTTCAGTGTGACCTAACCCAGAAGAATCTTTAGGTCTTCTTGATGCTTCCACCAGTTGTTCAAAGTAGCTCATAGCTACACTCAGATCATTCACTCTATTATTGATTTCTTTCTCAGATCTCAATTCATCTTTCAATTGACTGTTCTCATATCTAAGATTAACAATCTCTAAGTCTTTCCTGCTGATCTCCTGATTCACAAGTAGTAGTTGATTAGCCATGTCCACTTGATTGACTGTCATGGTTTGCACATCATGTGTTCTTTCATCAAGTCTGGTAGTCAACATTCTCTTGTCTTCTTCTTCCATAGCCTTGTCATCTTTGGCTTTCTTTTTCTGTTCAACAACTTCACACATTCTTATTGATTGGGCTTCTTGTTCCTTTTTCAGATTTTTGACTTCTTCACATAGTGCAATGTTCTTTTCTAGTAGATCTGCTATTGTTGCATTGCTCTCAGTAGAATCTCCATTCTAAAATAGATTTGTGGTGTCCTCTTCCTGATAATGAGTTTCATTCATTTGTTTGACCAAATCTTTTCTTGCAGCCAAGGACTTCTTTAATTCTTGTCTTGCAGACTCAAGCTGTTGGAGTGCTAGCTGAACATCAATCTTTTGATTCTCAACGACTTTACCCATCTTGTAGATCTCCATCTCAAGATCTGTATTCTCAAGCTGATTATAACCTTTTAGAGAACTTTTCTCTGATACCAATTGTTGGAAATACAATAATGGGAAAGCAAGATACTGAGAGGGGGGGTGGATCAGATCTTCAAATATAAACACTTAAAACAAACTGATAACACATTAATACATAAATGAATCTAATGTAATCTTAGATAGCATCCACACCATGAAATAAGTAACACATAACACAATGACTTGGTAACCCAGAAACCCAAATAGGTAAAATTGGGGTGGGGATGACACCCACAAAAGTCTCCACTATTGCAGTAATAAAGTGTACCTGTTAAGGTTACAATGTTTGATTAAAAGATGTAATCTACCCTGTTAAAGGTCTGCTCTGTTAAAAGCTTCAGATAATTACAATCTACCTTTTTAAAGGATTTAAACTTACAATGAAGTAAGCACTTTGTTAAGAGATAAATAAAGGCCTGCTAAAACCACTTTGTTAAGAGATTTTCACCTAATACAATGATTAAAAAGTCTCAAGTATTGATCCTTTGATATGCACTCTGATGCTGATGACGGATCTCCTCTTTTCAGTATCTCTTCTGATCTTATAATCTGATATTTCTTTACTCTGCTATTCACTATGTTATGCTCTTCTTGATCTCTGCTTCTGAACAAAATAACCCTCTGTGCATTTCACTTCAAAATGCAGTCCCTTCAACAATTGCTCTTCTGCCTCTTGCACATACATTCAAAATAGGGTTTCAAAGCAATCTAATATATCTATATAGATCTGACAGTGAGATCTAGATCAACGATCAAGATCCAATACCCATACCATGATGGTATTACAATTAATGCTTACAATGAGTCATGCATAGGATAAAACAATTAAATGCATAATTAACTCTGTATAAGAATATTAAATGCACACATAAGTCGGCCCAAAAAGCTTATACAAGTCGGCCGGATCACTTATCCTTGAAGTTTGTATCATTCCTGACAAGTATACAAAAACTGTCCTGCTCGGCACTTTGACTATCTATCGCTCGACACTTAATATCCCTGTATCCTACTCGGCTCGGCAATGTAACTAGGCAAACTGAAAAACTTCTCGGCAATGTTGCTCGGCCTTGCATAGTTTTATCTCGGCCACAGTGATAGCCAACTAAAACTACCTAATGAAATGACTAAGTGTTGGGCACTAATCATCAACATAACTTAGAGATTAACAACGACTAGTCTCAAATCTCCTTAAATGATTAAGCTACTATGATATTGAAATGCAAAGAAAGAAGGAAACTATGATTTATTTTGGCCAAAGAAACCTAGTATGTAATATCTATGTGATTTAAGCTAAAAAGCAATGCAACTATCAATGGAAATCCTAGCACATTTCTAGCATAATAACAATATCAAAATGAGAGATGAAAATGCAAGAGGAGAAGGCCTCTATTTATAGATTGTTGGGATAGAAGAGGAGGGGTTGAATGATGTGGCATCTATGTGGCATCCACATAAGAGCCACATAAGGGACACATAGGCTTGAAGGGATAGCTAATTTGAAGTAAAATATAGCAATAAATATTAAGTGGCTCAAGAATTCCAAGTGGGGGACAAAGGAGTAAATAGCCTTAAAGAGGAATGGGTGTCCATTTTGGAGAGAATTCTCACATGTGGGTGAGAATTCCATTAGCCTTAAAAGGGTTAGGAATCACCTCTTTAAGTATGATCAGAGGGTGATTAGGTAGGGAAATATGCTTAGGAAATGAGGTGATGGGAGTAGAGTAGGAATAGGGTAGGCTTAGGGTAGGTCTCTAGATTAGATTAATAGGTTTCTAGCTAGGGTTTAGATTATAACTCAAATTAGATTTGAATAAATCATAGTTTAGAAGAATTAGGGATATGGAGGAATTTTAATAAATATAAATTTATTAAAAAGGGGATTTTGTGAGGCAAATGTATTTAAATAAAATACATTGGAATAGGTATTTAGACCATTGATAAATACCAACTATGAAACTATTTAATTGATTAAATTAAATAGTTAGATGAACAAGGGAATTTAATATTAATATTTTTGGACGTCTAGAATGAGTATTTCAAGTAATAATTTATTCTATTTGGAGAGAAGTGTGTTGATAGATTAATACATTTCTTGATATTTGACTAACCATTTTCTATTGTATTAAAGAGGTTGATGTAGGGTAGTATTTTTCCTGCAAGAAAGAGAAAAAGAGTATCACTAAAGAGGGGGAAGTAGATGTGGGAGAAAAGACATGGTCACCTAGCACTTGACTATGAAAACGCATGCTCGCACATGGTGATAACTATTTTGTGTGAATTCAATCTTGTGAAGAGAGTATGATTTCATATTTTTTCTTATTAATATTTGCATATGGTTTGGTCTCATGCATTTGCATATATTGAATAAGTAAAAAGTTTGTTTTAGCTTTGAGGAATTGTTCATTACCATGCGATAAACATTGTGTCATTCTTATTTTCTCTTTCAGAAAACTAAGACAATCACAATTATGTAATATATAGTTTGTAATACCTTATTTTGTAGTAGATGTTTTTATGTTTATGATAATAAATAAATAATCACATATAGGTTCTACTATTATGTATCTCTTTGTATGTAGATATGTATATGACGATATTGGTGTAATATATATGTATGCATGTATTTATGTATACATACATATGCAATATATAATAGACACACACACATATACATGCATGCATACATACATGTACATATAGACCCACACACATACATATACATGCATGCATACATACATGCAAGTGTGCATGTATACACACACGCGCATGCTTCATCATAATCATGAGTAGTATAATACCAAGATTTACTAGAAGCTACAAATGGAGTTGCAAAAAGAAATGTTTGAAGATTTTTGTAAACATTTTGTAGGAGGATATTGACCAATTTGAGTATTTGAGTATTTGATTTTTCCCAATGTTCCTTGGAAAAAGATGCATCATCTATTAGCCACAAAATCTATGCTCTATGGATAGGATATAATGACCTATCACATAGACACAGTGAACCTTAACATTATATTTTGCATTTCTTGAGGGAAAATGATTTTGGAGAGCCGAGACTTGTAATGTCCCAAAATAAGAAAAAAAATTCAAACTAGTGGACCTAGCCATTTGCTCATATTTTTGGCAAGATAAAATAAGCTAAATAGGATCTATATTTATTTTGTCCCATTTTGATTCATATTTATGATATTTTGTATGATTAAATATTAAATAACATTCAAATTATGTAAATTGGGAATTAGATTTCACATTATAGTCATTTGAGGCTATTTCTTGAAGATTCTTGATTGGTATTTTGACTTGTGTATGATTTCAATTATTGTTTAGCGATAGGTATTTGCAAAAGTGCATGCAATTTTTATTTTTTTTCCGCTAAATGTGGCATGAGATTACTCGGGGAACCTAAATTGGTGCTAACTTTTTTATATATATTCTCAGATGGAGGTTTCAATTGAATTTTTGGTCAATTCATATCTTCTTTAAAATTGTATAAGCACCTTTTTAACATAATATTTTATTTTGATGATAATTCAAGGGATATTTCAGCTTGTGGATGAAATCCCATGAGTTGTAAAGGTTACAAGACAAAACCCTTTGATTCTAGAGGGAATTCTCTTCCAAAGAAATAAGTGGATTTCAATAAATTCTTTGGTGTATTTTGGGTTCACAAGCATGAGCTTCAACTTGTCAATGATTATTTTTTGCATTTTTGTTGTATTTGAAGTGGATACGTGGGGGCTTTACTTAGTGAACCTAATTTATAGCACGTGTGTTTTTGGCATACTAAAGAATCCCCATATTTTGAAAAAATATTTCCCTATACTCCTTTCTTGTCACCCCATCCCAATACACAACCTGAATTTTAAAAAACCCCCCAATTTTCAGCCAGATATTATATGTATCAATTTTTTCTTTAGAATATTTCATACCCCTTTATATTTCTATCTAATCTTATAATAAAAAGTTTGCTAGGTTTTAAGATAAAATATACAGCTGGCAAAAGGTGTGTTAGAACTACTAAATCAGAGGGTGATCAAAGGTCATCAGTCAAACTTTCAAAGAGATGAACTTGATGAGATAAAAATTACTCCTACAACGACCAAAGAAATGGTCTTAAAAAGCAACATGTTAGTTATTCCTAGGTTGACATTAAAATGGATGTTTTTACTTGATCAAGAAAGGTAGCAAGAAGATCCCATGATGGTGGCAAAGTTTAATTCTAAGGAAGGGGTGAGTGGAACAGGGTATAACCCTCAAACTAAAGTTCTTGCTACATGGGTCACTTTCAAGAGCAGAGTTCAATTCCTAGGAATGGGTGAGTCCCATACAACTCATGTGAAACACCTATGGCTCATAATAAGTCATTTTTTTATTCATTCAAAGAATTTTAACCGTTGTTATATTCAAATAATTGTTATTCATTCAAAGAATTTTAACCCTATCCTTGAAATAAATCCATTGAATAAATAACACATTCTACAATTAAGATATGCACACATGAATGTAGAAAACCCTTAGTTTATTGGATTCATATTATTCTAAATACACTCCATGGAGAAAATCCCATGACTGTTACAATATTAATGCACAAACTGTAACACTCCTACTTATGAAATTAAACACAATTAACCTTTTAGTTCTCTCTACGCACTACAAGACCTAGGACTCTCTAATTACACTCTATTCCCCCCAAAATTTCCAGCCTCTGTTAATTGGCCTTGAAATCATTTTTATAATGCAAGAGATTCTACAAGCTACAGACTGACAACATACATAAAACATGCAAAGCTACCACAAATTGATTGTAGAAAATCATCTGCCAACTAGAATGATTGTTCTTCCATTTTGTCTTCTTGTATGATTGTTGGGTTGGTTTCTCTAGCGGTCCCAAGGCTAGAGTGCTCCAGCAAGCCTGCAAAACTTGTGAGCCTCACCACTATAATACGTGGATGGTCAGTGCCACTGAAGAACAAGGGATGCAAGATACCCAACTCCCCCTCTCTTGAGAGAATATTTTTGAAGTGATATTTTATTTGGATCACCTTCTAAACCCTCCCACTCACAGAGAATCTTAGTGACATTTGTGGAGATTGGATTAATTTGCAAGAAGCAGACAAAGTCTTCTCTTGCACTTGAGCATTTCAATACCTCCATGTCTGTCAAAGGACCTTTCAATAAATCCACACCCATAAGATGAAGCATTTACTGCCATATCATCTCATTCCTTAAAGACTTCCTAAAGCACCATTTGCAACAATGCTTTTCTCTCACACCAAATTCTAAACACTCTTGCCAAACAACTCATTTTGAGCCCTTATTTGGAAAAAGAACACACTTCTTATGAATGAAAATAATCAACCCAAGGGGTGTATTTATCTCTTCTCTGTGAAACCCAACACAACTCCCAACAGTCAAATTTCAAGCATGTTGCAAGCATGGAGGTGTGTGTGTGTAAATGGGTACCTGTTGAAAATGACACAAACACTCAATAGGTCATTGCATTAGCTTGAAAGGTTAGTTAAAACATGTAAAACCACTAATATTGGCCTATTTCCTTCTAACTAGAAAGAGTATGATTAGTTGCATATTTAGCCCTCAAAATATGCTCCAAATCAGTGACCAATACTATCCTAGCATGAAGGATTTGATCTAAATTTAAGCTAAAAATGAGAAAAAGCATACAATCTAGCTTTAAAACATGAAAT
>MU228225.1:560467-616873 GCA_018584345.1 Thuja plicata
TTATTTAATTCCTTTATAATTAAATACTATAGCCATGTTTGATTTTGATTTGATTTGATTGGTCGAAATTGATTTGAATTGTATGACTATAATAGTTAATATAAATCAGTGATAAAAATCACCTAGGCTATTAAATTGATTAAAAGAATTATGCCAAGAAGTACCAGGGTTGTTTGGACATAAATCAAGGGTATGATCACACTTAGGGCAAATAGGGTCCATAGTTGCGACAGACCAAATTCAGGTGGTTACAGGAGGAAACATGTCGGCTAGACCTAGCAATTATGTCTTGTCTTTACAACTCTAGAAGTGCCTAGACCTTTTGATTCTCAGTTACAAAAAATACATTTTGTCACTCAAGATATTTTAACAAGAAACATGATTATTCTAATATTTGAACTAATAAACCATCTCCTACAGACTTGATTTCAGTTTTCACTTCCTCAGTTCTCTCATAGTTAATCTCTATCTCAAAATACATTGTCAAAACACTCTGACTTGGAATACATGGTTATCTCATGATTATGTGGCACCACATGGCAGGAGATTATTTGCTTGACGATTCATGAACTACACTTTTCACTATGTTGTATAATATCTCGCACCTCTGCTAACAAACTCAGAATCACAGGTAATACCAATTGATCAACAAAGATAGGGAAACCTAGTGATAAGCCAGAAGGGATGTGAGAAGTCTATACATGCATCAAATAGAATGTGACAAGAATATTTATCTGCATTTTATAATTACAATAAAAGTAATAATGTAGTTGTATTTTGAAATTCAATTTAATTATTAAATTTAAACAAATTGTCTTATCAATGGCTTTTTGATGCCTAAATAGACATCTCTGCGGGGATGCAGGGTGGAAAATATACACCACTTGAGAGATTTTCCTATGAATATTATTCTTTTATTGAGAATTTACATTCTTTCAGGCCATTGGGTGGGAAATTCTATCAGTCCTAACATCTTGTATCCTCCAAATTGTAACATATTAGGTCATGATCATCATTATAACACACCCTTTCACCATATTTCTCTATTTCTCTAACCCTTAAATATAAAATTGAGGCTAAATGTTCCTATGTAGCTTTCTCTCATAAATATTATAAGCCATCACCAAGCTTTTATATTTGATCATATGTTGAAATTGTTGAAGTTTTCTTGAAAACTCTCAACACACAAGTGCTCTAACCCTGTAGTAAGAGTGTCTACCATTACCCTTAAAATGCCTAAGGAACCATTCCCATAATTCATCATGAGACTTTTCATTTAGGGACAAAAGAAATAAATCTATTTGAAAATTGAGTTGAAAATATCAAAATAATATTGAAGATGCCCCAACCATTAAAAAAACCTTATTTCCATTGTATTTCATTGTTTTGCAAGTACAAAAAAGAGGAGCCATGAAATAGAGAATCCATTGCTATTTTGCAGTGCTCATAATATGGCGTTGTAAAATAGAAAAACATCGCTATTTCATGAGTAAGGAGTTTTAATGTTGCGAAGTGGTGAAATATCACCATTTTGTGGGAGATAAAATGTATTGTCTTAAAATGGAAGCACTTTCATGTTAAGACAGTTTAGCCCTCCTTAGGGGGTGTTTTGGGCCATCATCATGTTGTCCTCTCATTTATGTCCCTTATGTATCTTTTGTGCCTGTTTAGGACCCTGATTGCTGGCACATTTTCCAGGGGTCCTAACCCCCTGGGTCAAGGTCGACCTCAACCTTGACCCAGGTCCCTCTTTTCAATTGGAAAGTTTGTCGGTTGTCAGGGGATACTCAAAAGTTCATTTTCCCGCTTCCGGGTCGGCTGTTTCGGGTTCCAAAGTAATTATTCTTAAAATATATTTAATATAGGTCCACTTCTAGGGGTATAGGCCTAATTTGAATTTAATTCTCCTATGTCGGCCTCTCTAGAAGTTTGTGCCCTATATTTGTATATAAGGAAGCTTTTCTCCTCTCATTTTCTCTAAAAATGTAAGAAGTAAGCTAAGACGGAAAAGAAGCAATATCATCTACTTGGAGACAAATACATTATCTTCTACTTTTAATAATCCATGGTTCTACATTCTTCTCAAGTTCTCCATTGAAGATCAAGGATTCAATCATTCAAGCCTTTGAAGGGATTTGGTTCAAGCATTCAAGATCCATCATTCAAACCCTAGATCTATCCATCATGGTGGTGTGATCTTCCTTCAAGATTCTTTGTGCATCCTCAAGATTCATTCATTCTTCCTTCAAGGTGGGTTCCAAGCATGAAAACATGGAGGTTTTTATTTACATTTATGATTTCTAATGTTGAGTCCAAGCTTTCATATTAACATACTTGTTTACATTCAAAATACAATTGCATATGTATTTGAATATCATAGCTTCGTTGTTAGATCTACTTCTACTACTTGCTAGCATTCTCTATTTAAATTATTGATTTCAAGATTAATTCCTAAATCGGGGTTTGACTAAGGCAAACCCCTCCCCCAACAAACAAAACCATTTTTCTTCCAGGTTCAGGTACAGGACAATGAATTACAGAGCAAATTTGGATACCCTTTTCGGCCAACTTTCAGGATCCGCGAACATAATTTCCGTCGGAGTAGTGGAGGTCAAGGTCGACATTTTGGGGTACAATTATGCCCCCGCATTTGGGTCAAGGTCAACCTGACTTGGAAAAGGAAATGATTTATGTGTTTTCTTCGTCTATGTGTTTGTGTTCCAGATCCAATTGCAGAATTCCCGAAAACTCAATACAGACATCAGAAAATAGTATTTCCAGATCTGCTACCTTCCAAGATAAATATTTCATTTCAATTAAGGTTTTAAGCAATTCAGATCTATTGATTTACTTTATAATTAAGAAATTAGATCACCCTTTCCCTCTTTATCCATAACTAGTTGATTCCTTTTTGCATTGATCGTCTCCTTTCAATTAATCAATTGGGATCTCCTTGTCTTGGATTAGGAGGCCACACATTTCCATCAACACTCCCACACACACATACACCCTTATATATATATATATATATATCTTGCATTTTGGTGAACCCGTGATAGACAACTCTTTCTTTTTGGTGTTAGATGCTTTGCCTCTTTTCCTTAGAGACTAGCTTTTGCATACAAATTAAATTAGTTTTCTTTTATGCTCTTGCATTTTAAAATACAAAAAAATCTACATACTCATCAAAATACAAAAACATTTCTTGCATTTCATTCACTATGAAGATCTTTAAGATGCTTTGGTGTATGGTTATTTTCCTCATTATTCCTCTCTTAGCATCTCTTTATAGCACTTATGATGTTTATGAGAGTATCATCCATTTCATCATGTTTTTCACTCTTCATGTTTCACTTGCTTATGCTATTTTTAGATTAACTAATACTAACCTTCCTACTTTCAAAAATTTCATTAAGAATTTGTGTAGTGGACTTATTTCTCTTTTGGATTATGTGAAGAATTTGGTAGATGATACCCCATTGCCTAATATTCCTAATCCTAATCCTATCCTTCCTAATCCAATTCCTAATATTCCCACTCCTATTTATCCATCTTCTATCCCTAGTTCTTCCCACACTTATGATGGGGCTCAAACTATGGTTCATGATGCAGATGTGTGAGAATTCTTTGTTTTACCTTCCCCTTCTTATCCGATCCATGATGATATTAAAGGGAAGAGAAAAGAAACTTATTCTAAACCTATCATTCCACTTTACACAACATTTTCTCATGATCATTGTGAACAATCACCTCTTGTAGAAGCCTTACCAGATATGTACACTACAGGATACAATATGGTGGCTAAACAAGGTTATAAGGGTTTAGGGCTTCGTGTTAATGAACATGGTATTAAATATCTGGTTCATCTATCCCCTAAAAAAGATAGGAATGGGCTAGGATTTCCTCTATCTCAACTTAAGGTGGTTGATTTTTATTGTCGCCCTCCTCTTCATGTTCTTCTTCCAACACCTTCCTTAGATTACCTTGATACCCCTCAAGATGTGGCTAAGAAGGTATATGTTCAGCTAATGAATTCTAAGAAAGAAATCTTTAAACCTATGCCGAAAGATGCTCTCTCCAAGTACAAATTTCCTTTTCATTATAGTAATACATATTTACTTTCTGATTGTGTGCATTTCAAGTTGTATTTAGAGAAAGAGTTGCTTTAGGAATTATATCTCACTCTCCTGCGGTATTACAAATTCTTCATAATTTCCATCCGAGGAATACCCCTCATTCTTCAACAATATAGATCTTTCTCCCTCTTTTCTCTTCAATGGGTGGCAAGAGGTATTTCTTCCATTTTTCTAGGATCCATTATGCTCTTAGCATGTATTTTGTTTTGAGCTTAATTGGTTATTATTTCTATATTCTATCTCTGTGGTTTTTTATTATGGTACATTCTTCCTTTGCTCATAATCATCCATAGTTCTCTTATAGTATTCAACATATCTTGATATGATTGAGGTATCCCTTTATTTCATCCCTGGGGGGCAAGGTTTTCCTCTTTTTTTCTGTCTAAGGATCTACTTTCCTTAGCTTAGTGGAATTTGTTTATTCTGCAACATTATTTCCTTATAAAGACTTATGTTTTGGATATGGATACCCTGTTATATGAGAGGTGATTGTCCTAGGTCATCACCTCTTCTTTATTTTTCAAATTATTTCCATTATAAACTCTTTCCTTTGCTTTGGTTTCGAGTTTGCTTCCTTCATTCCAAGATTCCACTTCCTCTTGATCACAGGGGGCTTGATGATTGAATCTTTGATCCCTCTTTGCTTTTCTTTGAAAGATGATATTTTATACAAAGTACTCCTCTATGGCGGGGGTCTTGTTGATAATATATCTTCCTCTTTAAGGATCCTTTTTCCATAAGTGACATATTGTTTTCACGATTATCTATGCTCTTGGATGTAAGGGTCAATACTCTTAGCTAAGAATATAGTGTACATTGTTGCTAACAGGATATCTCCTTACTTTGTGAAGTAGGTATCCTCTTTCTTTTCCTTATCTTGTCTATTAGGTAGCCAAAATAAGGATGGGCATACATAGGGTCTCCCTTATACTATAGTTTACATTTTACAAAATGTTAAATCCTCGGAAGGTAACGCACATAAGTTGCTAAATCCTGGAGAGACACGCATTTTTTATTTTTATTTTTGCTAAATCCTTGGAAGGTAATGCACATGAATTGTTAAATCCTGAAGAGACACGCATTTTTATTTTTTATTTTTTCTAAATCCTTGAAATATAATGCACATAAGTTTCAAAATCCTTAAGAGATACACATTTTCAATTTCAAATATGCTAAATCCCTAGAAGGTAACGCACATAAGTTGCTAAATCTTGAAGAGACATGCATTTTATATTCCATAGTGATACAAGAATGTGGATCTATGGGTATTCCAAAAGTTGTCAGAAGATGCATTAAAATTATAAAGCATAGTTTATTGGTGAACCTATTGGGCTCTCCCTCCTTGGTGATTCACAGTAAGGTGGGCATCTTACTGGGTGAGGTAATCACTCTCTCTTTTCTCTCTTTCGCTTTCATACTAGTAGGATTAGATCATGAAGCTATGTTATTTATAGTGTTTCTCTTGTCTTCTTATATAGTCATTTATGCTTTTATGATAGCTTTCCAAATATGATATTAGTACAGGAAGCATTTCTTAGTAAGGTTTCCTTTGCTAGTTGATTTGGGTTTATTTTTGTACTAACCCCTCTTTTTTGTGTCTTTTAGCTTTGTCTTTGTTTTCTCTTTGTTTTCATACCCTTGTGCATGTATTTTGAGTTAGAATCCTTGTCTTGGGGGCTCATATCCTTGACTAAGTGATGTTCTACCTCGTTGCGATCCACTGGAGTCTTTCTTCTAACTTTACCGCGAGTATGTTCAATTTCCATACTCCCGCTAAAGTGGGGGCTTAATGTATCGTCTTAAAATTGAAGCACTTCCATCTTAAGATATTTTATCCCTCCTTAGAGGGTATTTTGGGACATCATCATGTTTTCCTCTCATTTTTTCCCCTTTTGTATCTTTTGTGCATGTTTAGGACCCTGATTGGGCCTCTCCGGGCACTGTTTATCGCACCTGGCACATTTTCCAGGGGTCCTGACCCCCTGGGTCAAGGTTGACCTCAACCTTGACCTAGTTAAAGGTCAACCTTGACCCTGACCTAGGTCAGGGTTGACCTCAACCTTGACCCAGGTCCCCCTTTTCAATTGGAAATTTTTTTGGCTGTCGGGGGATACACAAAAGTTCATTTTTCCGCTTTCGGGTTGGCTATTTCGGGTCCCAAAATAATGATTCTTAAAAGATATTTAATATAGGTCCACTTCTAGGGGTATATGCCTAATTGGAATTTAATTCTCCTATGTCGGTCTCTCTACAAGTTTGTGCCCTAGATTTGTATATAAGGAAGCTTTTATCCTCTCATTTTCTCTAAGAAAGCAAGAAGTAAGCTAAGACGAAAAAGAAGCAATATCATCTACTTGGAGACAAATACATTATCTTCTACTTTCAAGCATCCATGTTTCTACATTCTTCTCAAGTTCTCCATTGAAGATCAAGGATTCAATCATTCAAGCCTTTGAAGGGATTTGGTTCAAGCATTCAAGATCCATCATTCAAACCCTAGATCTATCCATCATGGTGGTGTGATCTTCCTTCAAGATTCTTTGTGCATCCTCAAGATTCATTCATTCTTCCTTCAAGGTGGGTTCCAAGCATGAAAACATGGAGGTTTTTATTTACATTTATGATTTCTAATGTTGAGTCCAAGCTTTCATATTAACATACTTGTTTACATTCAAAATACAATTGCATATGTATTTGAATATCATAGCTTCGTTGTTAGATCTACTTCTACTACTTGCTAGCATTCTCTATTTCAATTATTGATTTCAAGGTTAATTCCTAAATTGGGGTTTGACTAAGGAAAACCCCTCCCAAAATAAACAAAACCATTTTTCTTGCAGGTACAGGTACAGGACAACAAATTATAGAGTAGATTCGGATACCATTTTCAACCAACTTTCGGGATTCGCGTACAGAATTTCCGTCGGAGCGGTGCAGGTCAAGGTCGACATTTTGGGGTACAATTGCACCCCTGCATTTGGGTCAAGGTTGACCTGACTCAGAAAAGGAAAATATTTCTGGGTTTTCTCCATCATTGTGTTTCTGTTCCAGATCCGGTTGCAGAATTTCCTAAAACTCAATACAGACATTAGAAAATAGGTATTTCCAGATCTGCTACCTTCCAAGATAAAAGTTTCATTTCAATTAAGGTTTTAATAAATTCATATCTATTGATTTACTTTATAATTAAGAAATTAGATCACCCTTTCCCTCTTTATCCATAACTAGTTGATTCATTTTTGCATTGATCATCACCTTTCAATTAATCAATTGGGATCTCCTTGTCTTGGATTAGGAGGCCACACATTTCCATCAACACTCCTACACACACATACACCCTTATATATATATATATATATAGATATATATATATATATATGTATATATATATATATATGTATGTATGTATGTATGTATGTATGTATGTATGTATGTATGTATATCTTACATAAAATAACCATTTCTGAAGTGGCAAAAACCTTGCCACTATTTCGCTAAGGGAAGAAAAGTGGCCAGCGATTTAGCGAAGTCTAAATAAAGTCGAAGAGTGCCACTTTGTGGGAAGTGATAGAACACACATACAGGATTAAAGATGTATATTGAATGTCGATGGGCTCAAAATTTGAAGAGGTAATAAAGGGAATTTAATGAATACAAGTTGGAAAAATTAATGGTTAGAAAATATTTCACTTACTAAAGCAGTGACAAGGTGAATATCAAAGCTAAGGAGCTTGGATGACACCTTAAGGGAACCTAAATTCTGCAAGCATGAGCTAAACAATAAGTTCAAGCACCTTACTTGAGCTAGTATTTTTTTAAGTTTAAAATGCCTAGAAAGAAAGAAACTTGAGATATCCCTGACAAGCGAAAAAAGAAAGATGAATAACCTAAAAGGACGTGCTAGACACATTGCCCGGGTCAAAGGATACTAGTGCTAAGAATATGTTTTATGATACACGGGGAGAATGTAGGGATGTCAAGATTCCAGTCTAGGGTCAAATTTTATTTTGGTATTTTTATGATAATAGGTATGAGAGAGTCACATTTTTGAACCCATAGAATCTCGACCTAACTAAAATCATAGTTCCTAATGTATTTATTTATTTTGAGCTCACTGAGGTTTTGGCACAAAATTACAAAAAGTAAACCATAATAGTAAGAGGAATAGATGGAAACCCCATCCTGGTTGTTGATAAATCTTGTATAGCTGAGTGTTTTGGCTTGAATAAACAAGCACTAACAAAAATTGACAAGGAGAACTTTAAAGTTGACTAACAACAAATGGTTAAAATGTTTGGGTTAAGAGAAGTGCAATTTTTTAGGGAAAGGGGTGAGAATAATAGGCTCATGTCTAATATAGAAATTGCATCATTCTTCACCCGTAGATTCATGAACTTCTTCCAAAAAATCTATCATGGTTGGAGCCAAGTGTGTGGAGAGGACTCAAATTTTAGAATGTCGATAGATTTGATGTTTATGTCTATGAGGATTCAAAACTCTAATGTTAATTTGGAGTTTGATATTACAACTAAGTTTGAGAGGCTCATCCATACCCAGTTGGTAAATTGGAAGGAGAAGTGAGCCTTAAAAACATTAATCTTTGTTATGTCATTTGATTTTTTTCAGAACAACAATGTTTTTATACACAACATGAAATTGACCACCATAGACAACCAAGGAAATAGGCTTCATTTTCAATTATTGTGTCGTGTGTGGGACAGGGATAGCAGAGAGGACAAATTTATATTATTTTGTGATACATTTTTTGTGTGGATATTAAGGGAATTGGGTCTTAGGGTCAGAATTTTGTCACTGAGGATGAGGAGGGTGCTTAGACCCTTGGAGCATAATCTTGAGAAAGGTCATACCTGTAAATTTTCATATTGGTTCCTTAAGGGTAATCATACTCTTATTAGAGTTTATGGATGTAAACTGTCTCCTCATAAATTACCATTTTTTTCCTAGATAAAATAGTGTTCTTAGAATTTATGTAGAAGATGTCGTGGTTTGAAAAAGACAAGGAAGAAAGGAACTTTTATACCTCATACTTCCAAATATGCAGACTTTGTTTTTGACTCGAATTCTCTCAAGCATGTTCAAAAGTATTTGAAGGAGGGATATCATTTGGAAGATGGGACCTAAAAAATATATAATGCAGAGGATCATATCTATTCTCTTATCAAACATACAATACATCAATAAAATATAGATGGGGATATAGCAAGAAATTGTATGGATGTTAAGGAAGTAATGCAAAAATGGAAACAGTGGAATATTCTGAAGAAAATTGAAGAGGATAGAAAAAATAAGGGACAAACTTGTTTCCATGGTGATCAAACTAATGAAGTGATAAGGATGGAGTTGTGTTTAAAATAATGTGAGAAGTTATTTGGAAAATCCACAAGTGATACACCACCAAAGGTGAAGGCACCTATCAAAAGACATTGAAATTTGATCATTCATGATTTCTTACATTCAGAGGCTACACCCAGTTCCCCCCATCAAAGAAATAGAAAAGAGATGAAATAGTGCATATAATTATGCCCTATAGTGATTCAGATGGAGAAGGTGACATTGAAGATGTTTCAAGTGCACTCAAGGAAATGAATAATGATGAGGAGGTAAATAGAACTGAATAACCTCTAGTGTATCAAGAGGAAGTGCATGGTTATAAATCCCAACTGTAAGACAATGAGCTGCCTGTTGATTTCACTGATGAAAGGGAAGTTATATATTCCAAGTTCCTAGAAGATGAAAAGTTCATTGAGTCTTAAGAATTTAAAGACTTTTGGATTCAGATGAAGATGGGATATTTTTAAGAAAAGAAACAGGTTAACCTCATGGGATTTGATGAGTCTAGGAATGAGGAATTTGTAAATCAAACCCTCAAGTAATTTAAACTTGATGAGATCAATATTATTCTGGATGAGGCCAGAGATATGGTTCTAAAAATAAATATGTTGATTGTTCTAGGTTTATCCTTAAGATGTTTATTCTTGCTTGACCAGGTTAGAAAACAAGATGATCCCACATTTGTGGCATAAATTGATATGGATGAGAAAATAGTTGGGTTGAGATATAATCCAAAGATAGAGGTCCTTGCCACATTGGTTAGCTTCAAAGGTCCCACAAGCCCAAGCTTCTAGATATTGTGAAAGGAAATGATGGAATGGTTGTAATACAGATAATGGAAGACACTAACCCATTGGTATTAGATACATAACTCATGCATAGGGATATGTTCAACAAGTACCAAGTGAAACATCTACAAGAACGGGTTGAGCATGCTAACACAAGAGAAAATGAACTAAATAGAGTTGTAAATGAGTTATATGTGGGAATGCTACTTTAAAGAAAGAATTGAAAGATTTAAAAAAAAGAAAGCAAAGCTCTTGTATTACATAAGGATGCTCCTTCTGAACATATGGACATTGCAAAGGATGAAAAGAACTAGAAGGAATAAATGGATAAGTTTGAAAAGGAAGTTAAAGAACTGAGAATTTCCAACCAGGATCTTGTATAAGAAATCTCCAAACAAGTAATCAATAATTTGGAACATGTATTAGCCCATAGAGTTGAATTGGTAATAAAAAAATTTGAATAATTTTATTATGGGTATAATTCTCTGTTTGATATGTTGAAAACATTTCATGAAAATAAGACTAAGTTAGAGCACCTTGAAATAAGATGGAAACCTTCCCACTATGATCTCACTGGGCTATGTGATGTTACTCAGAGAGATCCAAATGCACCCCGAGAAATAAAAGAGAAAGAGGAAATGATAAGACCAATCTTGGAGGAACTTAGATATATAGATCGGAAAGAAAAAATAATAAATGAGAAAATATCTTATTTTCATACCATCAAGCACTAGTCAATCTTTGAATTTGTGGATAAACAAGGTCGATTCAAAGTCCTTATGGAATGTAAAATTTAGTATAAGGAAATGGTGTCTAAGATCACTTCTCACTTAAATAAGTTAGGGATGTGAATATTCAAAATTTTAATATATTTCTGGATAGAATGATTGTTCTTAAAAATGGGTTCTCCAAATTTGTTTTAGAAGTTTGTGTCATGGGTAATAAAAAATGGAAGGATCACCTGCTTATCATGCTAAACATACTTCATTTCAACTTGCTGATGCATCTTCAAATAACAAAATGGGTGGAGGAATATCTACGACCAACAAAGAATAAATATTAGAAAGAAGAGCATGTGATCGAGGAGAAGGAACAAGGTTATGAGGAATTGTACGAAATTTGAGGCCCAATGGTTATGTGTTCTATTGTCTTATTGTGTTGTTTTATTTGAAACATTTTTAATGTGTTCTTAGAAGGCTATTAGGAGATCATTTTGATATTAGTTATAGTTATGAAAAGGTACATTGTAAACAGTTTGAAGCTTGTCACATCTCCCCATTTTGTATAAAGGAAAAACCAAGACCATAGTAGAATTATCATCAGAAGAAGTAAGACATAGAAGATATGAATTACAGAAGCGTGTACTCAATTTTGAAAAGATAATACAAGGATCCAATTCATTCTCTACAATTGTGGTTTGGATAAATTTATTTTGAATTAGTTCTCTGTGATTTTCCATTCAAAGCAGTTGAAAGCTATTTTAAATTCTTGTGTAGAGGAATTACATATTTTCACATTAATTTGAATATCAAGGATCATTAGAGAAGTTGTTATCCTAGTGCTTCTTGTCTGATTGGCCTTCTCAAGAGGAATTTAAAAGAAAATATAAAGTCCCATTCAAGTTCATAAAGGGCATTGCCCTGATTTTAAATACATGTAATTAATTTCATTTGACTCTATGCCTAATGGATGTTAGTGTGATAAAATTAGAAAGCTTTGTTCTTTATCCCTAATTTCAAGGATAGTTTCTTTTGCATATTATTTTATCCTTGATTTATGGATAAACTTTCAATTGCTTAGTTTTTAAGCTAACTAAGAAATATCTCTATTTTTTATAGTTGTATTCATGTTTTTCCTCTGCTTTTTACTTTGAGGAATTATACATATTGTTATTGTATTCACATGTAAATTAGAAAGAGTTGAATGTTCTTATTCTTGTTTTAATTTTTCCTCTTTTACCTACATGTTTGTTCTTTTTTTTCTAGCTAGATCCAATATTTGTTTATTAGCTAAAATTTTACATGCTACCATAGCACAAAATGTTACATGCTATCAGAGATCACGATTTCTAGAAAGAAGAATCAAATTTCTTTTGCAGGTATTGAATAAATATAGAGTTTATAAAGAATGGAGTTTCCAACCTTTGGAAATCGAATGGTATATTACTATTTCAAATGGAAGCCAAAGATTCTACTTCAGCTCATAAGTAGATACTTGCATTGAATAGTAATGGAAACGGAGGTTGAACTGACTTCTGCTGGTCCATTACAGATAGGTCAAGATCATGCTCTTTTTGCATGGGTCTTGCCTTCATATTATTCTTAGTGACACACCATTTCAGTGGACTTGTTATGCTTCTCTTTTCATATTATAGAGTGGTTTCTACTGTTCGTGTTGATGCTTCCTTAGTTCCACGGTTGATCAGTTTTATTGACAATTGACACCTGTATTTTCAACTAGCATTTTTTTCCTGCATGGTTGAGTAGTGATGTTAAGGTCACTCATAATGATTCATGTGTCATGTGCATCCTTGAATAATATATTTTTTGCCTTTGTTTGTCATATATTCATTATTTGGGGGCACCTATGCAGATTATTGTCTTCAGTATCTTTGATTGGCAGATGTTTTTCCTTTGTTTTCCATCTGCTCATTATTCAAGTAGTCTCGTTGGGGACACTCATGCAGATTGATCCTAATATTGGTCCTAGTTTCAAAGGAGGTTCTTCATTCAACACTATGGTAATTATCATTTGACAGCCCTCCACACTTTTCTTGTGTCTAAGAGGATGCTTTTTTAGTGCATATTTTGAGGGGGGGGGGGTTGTTCCCACTGGGTTTTCCCTCTTTCCTCTTTTTCTTCCTTAGAATTTTGTCTCCTTAGTTAGACTTAGGGGGGTGTTAATGCAATAAAATTAGCAAGCTTTTTTTTTATCCCTACTTTAAAGGATAGTTGCTTTTGCATATTATTTTATCCTTGATTTATGGATAAACTTGCAATTGCTTAATTTTTAACCTAACTAAGGAATATCTCTGTTTTTTACAGTTTTATTCCTATTTTTCCTCTTTTTTTTTTTTCTTTAAGGAATTATATATATTGTAATTGTATTCATATGTAAATTAGAAAGAGTTTAATGTTTTTATTCTTGTTTTATTTTTTCCTCTTTTACCTACATGTTTGTTCTTTCTTTTCTAGCTAGATCCAATATTTGTTTGTTAGCTAAAATTTTACATGATGCCAAAGCGCAAAATTTTACAATGGAGACATGTAATTATATACCATATTATTATTTTCAGGTTATTATGTATTATGTATCGATATGTACGGTGTATGTGGAGGGTGGAAAATTATTATTTTGGGTGTCAACGCCTCTCATACGGACATGAAACTCTACTTAGACATCCACCTCACATACTTCAACCACTATTGTTTATACAAATCATTTAACTCCATCCTTGAAAGAGGGCTATTGAACAAACAATACACATTGTAATCAAAATTTGCAAAGATGAATTCAAAAGAAGATAAGTGTATGTCTTCCTAAATGGATCAATAACTAGGATACAAAACCACGACTCAAGGATTCGACATCCTAGATGATTAGTTATCTATCTTCTAGGTAAGGCTCATTTATATTGTCAACCCAGGGTAGTGAACTTGAAATGGTTCAACACTATATGTGCACTAAGTCCCTACCAAAGCTATGTTATTCTACAATTTAAAAGGAACAATGTTGAAAAGTAAATGCTTGGAAATGAATCTACTCAAATTCTCAACTAATTAAACTGAATGCAAGCAAACAATAACAACTAAGTTCATATTTGACAGGCATAAGACTACTCTACCCGCTTTGGCTACATGAACAATCACCAAAAATTATTTCCAGTGGTTGTGGGAACAAACAAATAACTAAACAACAACTACAAATAACAGGTTATGAAATAAAAGATAAAAAGGGATTACATACCAAGTGGGTCCCCTTGAGTGATTATATACAAATATTTACAACACCTTATGAAAATAGAACATCGCTACTTTATTTATATCAAAAGAACTTGATACATCATAACACTTGGAGGACAAAAAATATCTTGTACTGAAAGTAAACTATTAAATCTGTCATATGTCTGGCTATCTATCTCTAACCTTCAAAGAGGTTCTGAAACTTTATTTATACCTGAAAACAACTAATTAACTAACTAATGATCCACTCCAAAACAATAAGTAAATACAATTATTAAATCTCAAGAAAGAAGGAGAAGTATATAACAACTAAGAAATATTCAACCATTAGGTTGCAATAAGGGGAGAATACAGGATAACGAATCTCCTATATTGACTCTTCATTAATAATTTCTTGAAATAGTCCACAAGAGCTACTAATGAGGTGGTTACTACTAATTTTAATGTTTCTCTCCACTTTAACTGTCTTGACTTGTTTCACAACTGGCTGAATCTCTTGAGAAACAAGTCTGACTGCTTCTTCTTCTTAAATATTCCTATATCAAAGCATTAGAATGCATAAAGATAGAGATATATTCATTCCATGTTAAAAAATACATTTACCAAACCCCAATTATCGTTAATATCTCTAAATCATGTGGCCACATTCATTTATTAGGTTTATCATTCAAAAAGGTACTTGAAAGATGGTTTAAGTCTATGATAGCAAATGTTTCTCAAAACATCAAAAAGATATATAACAACCTAACCTAAAACCTTTATAGTGAAAAACCCCATGACATTAAAGCAAGAAAACAAGATGGACAGTGACAAAATAGAACTATTATTTCATCTCATCATTCATGCCAACCTAGTGCCTTGTCAGTCCTCCAGCAATGGGGAAGTTCTTGATTCTAGCATTAATTTGTAGTTAATTTTTGAACTCTGTCTTGCTCCACCATTCTCTAAGTTCTAGATTGTTTGGGTGTTGCAAAATTATTTTCCAAGCATAATATAAAATACGAGGCTTGTGACACTTTTCTCTTAATGTCAACGGAATACTAAGCTCTTCTTCCCTATGTGGCCTAGCTTGTACACCTCCACTAATCTCATTTTGGATCTAGGACATAAATGCCCTTAGGTGAATGTCTCTGACAAATAGTAATGGATTCCAATTGGTGTCATTTGGAACATCAAAGTTGTGTAAATATAATTCATAGATATCATTCTTTATAGATGCAGGAGAAGACTCGTGTGCTTGATAAAATTCATGAGGTTTTTCTAGAGAAGGGTTTAAATCTATGACAATCGACATTAACTTGAAATGAAAATAAAGTTATTTCTAATATAGGGCATAAACCTTTGAAGGTGCATTGCACTGCATTAACTATGGTAGCATAGTGAATAATATGGTTACATTTTCCTTTAGTGCAACTATTTCATGCTCTTTATTTTCAAGTTCTCTTCTTTGATTATCAATGATTCTCAGCATTTTAGCTTTCTCCAACTCAAGTTTAGTTTTTTTACTTAACATGTTATAATAAAAATTTATGGTTTCAACATGGATAGTAAGAGAAGAGGGAGGTCTATGCACTGGCATCTTTGGTCTTAGTTCTTTATTCTCACCTTCCTCTATGGGAGTTTTAAGTACTTGTGTTGCAACAACTAAACCAACAAGTATTGATAGATCCCCATCCCCCTAATGTTGAGGTAATTTCTCATCATAGTTTCCCCCTGGTGATCCAGCTCCACCCTATTCCTGATTTGAATGATGTATTTCTTTTGGTTGTTCTCCTTTTTGTTCAAAAGGTTGCAAGGGTGGTGAACTCTCCAGAGGAGAGCTACTAGAGGTTTTTTTTTCATCTTGAGAAGGAGGATTCATAGAGGATGATGATTCAATATAAATACTTGCACTAGGCCCTACTGTTTGAGTTACCTACCTGGGTTTCCCTCTTAATATATGACTCCTTCATTGAGGAATTTCCTCTGAAGACCTATAAATTCTAGTTTTGTGTTGCCTTGTAGTGGCTACAATAGGAATTTCCTCCTCATTTTTTCTTCTCTTAGAGGTAGGTGTATTAGGATTAGTTGATTATACCCTAGTTTCTTCTATTCTAACCTCTACTTCCTTAGCTTTCCCTTTTTCTCTTTGAGCGCTAGCTTGATTTCTAACTGCAAACTGTGGAATGGTAGTAGGATTTGATGTGGGTGGATTTTCTGTTTGCACAGATGAAGGCCCCAAAAATGTGGTAGTAGGGTCATCTGTAGGAGTTTCAGGTGTAGGAGGCTCGGCTATCGAGGATGTCATGGATGAGGATGTCTACATTTCTTTTGACCCTATAGGTTAATGGCTGAATTGTAGGTCCAACATTGTCTAAACTAAACCTGCTAATATTCACAAATTCATCCCAGGACATATAGAAGAGATCTCTTAAGGACCAATCAACTAGAAATTTAAATAAAAAATGATATCAAATAGAGTATGGTCTACCTCCTTGGGTCTCATTAACGCAGATAAAAATCATATGATACAATATATCTAGAACATTCATCCTCCTTTCGTGCCTCGTGTGATATAATAATTTAAAATGAATGGAGTGCACACATGATTGTCTTCCCTCACAAGTTGGGTATTTCATGATGTATACAACTACTTCCCTCCATTTAGGTGGTAAATACAACCTCCTAATTCTTTTATTGTCTACTTGTAATGGAGGATTATTGGGAAAGGTAAAGTCTACTCAAGAACTCCTAGAATCTTTATGTTTAGGGAATGGCTCTTCCTCTGTAGGTAATCCAGTAACCTCTATGATTTTGTACATAGTTTCTACAACCCTTATAACTTTCCTTGTTTCTTCCCCATTAGAGAAATTTCTAGCAAATTCTAGGGAAATTTCATCATTAAACCCATTTAATTTGATAAAATAATCGATTCATCCATAGTGTCTAAATTCTGGCTCACACACATTATCCTGCAATAATACACCATAGTTTGTTATTTCATGATGAACTAAAGGTCCTCCCATGGTAGAACTAATTCTCTTACTACAACTGAAGAATTCTTAGAGAACCTTTAAACAAAACCTTTTCTATGTTTTTGAATTTGGACACAACAATTCAAAACATCATTCTCTAAAATCAAGAAAAAGACAGTAGAAGATCTTAAATTATGGATGAATGAATTGTAATGAATAGATAAACAAGAGTGATAAGCTGCATGGGTACTAATAATCTCTTCACAACATTTAAATTTTTCTGATATGATACGAAAGTAACACATTGGCACAAGAATAAATCAATCATCTGACATGGAGATGACATGAAATTTTACTTTCCCTCCCCCCAACCTAAAGTAATACATATGTTCGCATATGAAGGGAGGTGGTAACATAAATGCTAAGGTGACCATGTGACTCAATCATATAAATTAAATTACGATTAAATAAATGTAGTTAACAAGAAATAAATAACCTTAATTACTTTGTGCACACTATGAATTGATGTCATTAACATAATAAATGCATATTTATACCGGGGAGTGTATGAAGCATGTGACCTGCTCAAAGAATTTCTTGGAGAGATGAGATGGTATGATAGGTGAGTGATATGGCATAAAATAAATATGGTATTGAGTTGAAAACTTTATTTGCAAAGAATCAAACCCCCACAACAAGAGGAAGCATTTATTATGGCTGCATGCAAAAGTGAAGTCAAGGTGAAGAAGGTTGGACTTCAAGTCCAACGTCCTCGGATGCTAGAATATCAACACCTTTATCTCCTTCGAACTGTTGTAGGAACTCCTCTCTGCTTGTTGGCTTATGATATAACTTTATGCGGTGACCATTTTTTGGTGCTCAAATCAACAGATTGGATTTCCTATGGACTTTCCAATCCAATGTTGGGAAACCCAAGTGATTTGGCCAACTAACAAGTTTCAACCAAGGCAAGGTTGAACCTTTTGCAATTCTGGCTCTTCAGAACCAAGGCTGGTAAGCCTATAACTTGACTTATCCTTCAAATTACAAGGCCTTTTTATAGAAGATGGGATACACTTCAAACTTCTCTCTCTCAAGTATGGCAAGGCACTTGAAAGAAATCAAATTGTAATCAACTACATGAAGCTGCAAAACTGAATGTTTTGTGATATTTGTAGGAATTCTTTGAAAGTATATATAAATGAATGAATGCTAGAATATCTCAACAACATAAAATAATGAACTAAATGACTATATCCAATTATTGATAAGACCAGTGCCTATATCAACCTGGGCAATGGAGTCAATCCAAATTCAATCTTATGTACAACCTTTCAAGACAATATGTGTTCCAATACCATCAACTATTCAAATGTTATAGATGCAAAGAGATTAAGTCGATTAATATCCTTGTTAGTTCAAATTAATTTAACTCCTATGGTTGGGAGACCAGTTGAACAAGAAGCCAGAAACACTGACTTTTTACAAACAATGATATAAGACATATAAAATCTCCACACAAGAATTGCGAGAATAGCAATTGAAATTTCTTCAATAAGTGAAAAGGGCAAACTAAAATAAATTGAATCCTCTTACCACAAGTGAGATAGAAAACACTTATATTTTATTAGTTTTGAAAAAATAGTACATTTGAGTCCATGTTGCAGTTGTGATCAAACTAGAAACAATAATAATAGTTCTAATCTTTCACATGGTATTGAAATCCATATTTGTATAAATTCCAAGGGATGCATACAAGATTCAGACCAATGTGTCTCTTGATAACTAAAACCTAATCCTAAGATCAACAACTAAACATTAGTAGTTACAATTAAAGAATGATTATCATCCTTTAGAATGCAGTTAATCAACCAAAAGGAATCAAAATAATGGTCACTAACAAATCACTTGTGATTTGTTAGAGACAATTCAAAATAATTATAACTTATCAAGTCCTTAATATCATGTATAATATAATACTGATTCTGCATGTAGTCATCAGGATGCTTCGATCATATGTCCCTCAAGATACCCTACTTGATAATAGATGTCACCAATGTATCTCGAATAGCTTCAGTGTCAAGAACCAAGTCGTTTATATTGTCAACCATCCTCTAGCACCATCTATCCTCACGAATATTCTTCAATCAATGTATGCATGTGATCATCTTTTAGTATTTCACTAAGGTTGCATTGTTTCATCACCAGTCAGATCCACAATACTCACCACCTTCAAAACCCTGCATGAAAATAATGATGTATCAAATAGTAAACAAAAACCCTAGCTGACATAAAGATATGATTAAAATATTAAGATGACAACAAAAAATACTAGTCAACGCTACCACCAGGGCATTCTATCTTTTTTACCACAGGGGACATGTGACATCATCTCACAATGCCTCAATGAGTAAAAGACATTCATCTGTCAATCACGGGATCACGTCGACCATTGATTCCTTCTGTGTTTTAATAGATGATCACGCTACTTAGAGTATGTGGGTCTGGGACACACGTCATTCAGGCGTAATCCCTTGAAGGCTAAACCAAGTGCATCTTCTAATCACGGGATTGCAACGACCATAGATCTTTTTCTAGATTAACCATAGATAAATCTTCTTCTTGTTGTAAAACTCGATCACCTTTTTTTATTAGTTTAAAGATCACCATTGATCTAACCCACATGCTGAAAGATTGGATTTTTAGTAACTCATACTTTAACCTATTTTATAAATGACTTGCATCCTCATCATCTTTCTTGACCAATCAGATATCACCAAATATTATCCTTGTTGTCCCATTGTCTCGGACTTTAGCAGGCCTATAATACGTGTCACTCTGTCGCGTTCCCTCGAAGACTAAAGGTCACGCATCTCTGCTCTGCAACATCACACCTACTGTCGATCTTCATCGAAGGTTAACCGTAGATCTTCCATCCTTGTTTCTCTAAACACGTGGGTCCCAGACACATGGAAATCGGTCATGATGCCTTGAATATTAACAAACGATCATATCTACTTTGAGGGATAGCGCCCACCATAGATCTCGTTTGATGTTTAACTATTGATTGACCTGTCTCTTCTCATAAACTTAGTGGGGTCAGGACACATTTCGGTCAATCGCATTCCCTTAATGGTTAAAGAATTTTCCTCTTCTCTTAGTGGGATTATGTCGTTTGTTGGATGAAGGGTAATCTACTCTATGTTTAAATAAATTTGACCTTAGTCAAATGAGATATTAGCGGACACCTGTCAACTCTTCACGATGCCTTAATGAATAAATACCGTTCATATTTTGTTTAAGGGATCGTGCCAAACGTAGATTTTTGTTGAGATTTAATCATCAAACAGACCTGCGAAATAATAAAATATAATCAAAGATACCATGAAAACACATGTAATGGCTAAATTATGAATTTAAATATGAAAATACAGGCCAAGAAATACAAGACTTAAAATAACATAATTTATGAAGTAGAAAAAGACATAAGGATTTAATAAATACATAAAGCATGATGATATAGATATAGAGTATACTTCCCTGAGTCATTTGGATGTGAAAATTTGACCTGTAAATTTGGGTTCCACCAGTGGCTCTTGTCAGGGATGTGTGTTCATACCTGGAAGCAGTAAGATCTCAATTATCTCTAGAGAAGCAGACCCAATATCAACTATTTACCTAATATAAAGTGAACTTGGGTGGCCCCAGGCTCCCCAAAAAGTGAACACTATTACTTCCCTCTGTCAAAATTTTTGTTCTGTTCATGTAACACTTTAAATATTCTTAATATGACACCATGATTTATCCTGCCATCTTTCATTTTCTGATCAGCTGATTTTCCTTCGAACATCTGAAAAAAAAAACCTCTCAAGATCATATCTTCCTTCATACCTGGCTGCAAAATCTTTCATATTTCTATTTATGTCTAAATTATCCATAGTTTCAAGATTTGAAACACCACATATTTTGTTGGCATGTTCATCTATTGATGATATCATATTCTCAATATCATAACGTTCATCTTCAAAACATAGTATACTAACCATACTATCTGTACATACTTCACCCTTATTATATAATGGATTTAAATACACAAAGAAATCATCTTTGATAAATTTATCACAATATTTTGCATGATCCTTTTCTATTGTTTCCTTATATAATGGATTTGAAAGAATTTTGAGATCATTCTTACATGTGTCCTCTCCTATATGTTGATCATAATACATACTTTTACTAGATGGAACATCTTTTTGAGTCTCTTCATGTATTTCATGAGCCAAGCCAATATCTTTATTATCCTGATAATCTTCAGAACTTTCCTTCTCATCATTATGCTTGGATTATTTAATTTCACCTTCACAAGTTTGATACAACTCCTGCTCAAAAGATGAACTGAAAGATGTTTCACCTTTTAAATGCATATTTCAAGTTTTATCTACTTCAAAATCATCACTAGGATTTCTACCTTCATCATGATGTTGATATAATTGATTGCATAAAAAATCTTCTTCACATAATGGATTAAATAACATAGAGAAATCAAGTACATTTTATGTTGCTTCCTCTTCAAATAATGGATTTAGGAACATAGAGAGCTCGGGTATGTCTCCATGAGAGATTTCATCTGAAACTTCTTCCTATTTATATATCACATATTGTTCTATTTCATCTCCACTATTTTATTCTTTAAATTCATCATATCCTTCATCTAGTACCCCCTGATTATGTGATGATTTATCAACTTGTTTATCATGGCAGATTGAGAAAAAAAATTCACCATTTCTTTGAACATGTTTCTGATATTCGATATCAAACAAATCTGAAATTTCTTGTGTACTGAGAAGGTTTTCTTCCTCACCATCATGGTCATTGATTCTTGTTTCCATACAAATTTCACCATGTTCATATTCTTCTTCAATCTGATCCAAATTTTCTTCCTCCATGTCATCACATGTAATATCATGGTTCTCAATAATGGATGTTTCTTTAATCTGTTGTATGACTAGTGTACTCATCTTCCTCACTATGTAATTCAAACAAATGGTACGATTGTAGATTGTCAGAGTCAAATTATTGTGAAACATCCCCTTCTAGGTACTCTTCATTTATTTTGCTAAACAAAAGTTTCAAACTGGGATCACCTGAGATTTTTAACTCATGAATTTTCTTTAAGAATTTCTTGCATGGAGGCATGATGTCTGAAGGTATTTCATGATAAATTTTTCCCATTCTTATGAAAAAATGTGTTGTATATTCACCTTCATATCTTTCCAAATTGAAAAACGCATCCACTGGAGATATGTAAGGTTCTTCTTCCATAATATAATTTGGAGCTTCTTCCCGTTCATAGCACATGTTTTGTTCATAACACATGTTTTCTTCTTCATCACTAGGATTTCCATCTTGTTCAATCTGATCACAAGCCTCCTTTTCTTTGTCTTCATCATCTTATTCTAATATATGATTAAGGAACTTTACAGAAGGATCATTTGATGTGATTCCCAATTTTTTGACCTTTCTCATAATTTCTTTCCGTGAAGGCATAATGTTTGAAGGTATTTCTCAAAAAATACTCACCATCCTTATCAAAAAGTGTGCAAAATACTCCCCTTCAAATCTCTCCAAGATGAAAAAGGCATTAAGTGGAGACATGTTAAGATCCTCTTCCATGCTGCAACTTTGGTCTTCATACCTTTCGTAACACATGTTGTCTTCTTCACTTGCATCATGAAATACATCAAGAAACCATTGCTCAAACTGTCTCCATGATGAAATGGAATGTGTAGGTAAAAATTTATATGCTTCCCTCACATAGTCCTGTAAGGTCCTCACAAATAAATTCATCACATGATCTTCTGCAAAAATCTCATAATCTTCTATAAATATGTAAAAAGTATCCAAGTTGTAGTGTCGATTCATCCCCATCTCCATGGAACTTTTGTACAAGTTGTGAAAGTCTTAGAGGTAACTTATTAGGTCTATAATCAAAATTGTTGAAATCCAATGGCCTGATGCCATCTGGAATAAAAAAAATCTATGAAATGGTTGAGACATTTGAAAAAACTATCCACCATCTCCTTCTGAGTCTTCTCCCTCAGTAGAGTCATTGACTGAAATGCTTTATTAAATAGAGTCGCCACCTTCTTGTTAGAAGGAAAATACTTATTGTCTTTTGAGTTCTTTCTCCTAGTAGAGTCCTAAATATATCACCAGAGCTTCTACGTAATCTTCAACATTGTCTTTCATAGACAACTCCCCAACAGAGTCGCCAATATATTGGTGCTCAAATAAATAGATTGGATTTCCTATGGACTTGCCAATCCAATGTTGGGAAACCCAAGTGATTTGGCCAACTAACAAGTTTCAACCAAGGCAAGGTTGAACCTTTTGCAATTCTGGCTCTGCAGAACCAAGGTTGGTAGGCCTATACCTTGAATCATCCTTCAAATTACAAGGCTTTTTATAGCAGATATAATACACTTCAAACTTCTCTCTCTCAAGTATGGAAAGGCACTTGAAAGAAATCAAATTGTAATCAATACAATATGAAGCTGCAAAATTGAATGTTTTGTGAGATTTGTAGGAATTCTTTGAAAGTATATATAAATGAATGAATGCTAGAATATCTCAACAACATAAAACAATGAACTAAATGACTATATCCAACTATTGATAAGACCAGTGCCTATATCAACTTGGGCAATAGAGACAATATATGTTCCAATACCATCAACTATTCAAATGTTATAGATGCAGAGAGATTAAGTCTATTAATATCCTTGTTAGTTCAAATTAATTTAACTCCTATGGTTGGGAGACCAGTTGAACAAGAAGCCAAAAACAATGACTTTTCACAAAATCCTTGATAATCAAACAATGATATAAGACATATAAAATCTCCACATAAGCATTGCAAAAATAGCAATTGAAATTCCTTCAATAATTGGAAAGGAATAACTGAAATGAATTGAATCCTCTTACCACAAGTGAGACATAAAACACTTATCTTTTATTGATTTTGAAAAAATAGTACATTTGAGTCCATGTTGCAGTTGTGATCAAACTAGAAACAATAATAATAGTTATAATCTTTCACATGGTCTTGGAATCCCTATTTGTATAAAGTCCAAGGGATGCATACAAGCTTTAGACCAATGTGTCTCTAAATAACTAAAACCTAATCCTAAGATCAACAACTGAACATTAGTAGTGACAATTAAAGAATAATTATCATCCTTTGGAAATCAGTTAATCAACCAAAAGGAATCAAAATAATGGTCATTAACAAATCACTTATGATTTGTTAGAGACAATTAAAAATAATGATAACTTATCAATTCCTTAATATCATGTCTGATATAATAATGATTCTTCATGTAGTCATCATGATGCTTCGATCATATGTCCCTCAAGATACCCTTCTTGATAATAGATGTCACCAATGTATCTCAAACAGATTCAGCATCAAGAACCAAGTCGTTTATATTGTCAACCATCCTCTGGTATCATCTATCCTTGCAAATATTCTTCAATCAATGTTTGCATGTAATCATCTTTTAGTATTTCACCAAGGTCACATTGTTTCATCGCCAGTCAAATCCACAATACCTGCCACCTTTGAAACCCCGCATGAAAATATGAACGTATCAAATAGTAAACAAAAACCTTAGCTGACAGAAAGATATAATTAAAATATTAAAATGACAACAAAAAATCCTATTCAACACTGCCACCCGGGCTTTCTGTCTTTTTGACCCTAGGGGACACATGTCATCATCTTGCAATGCCTCAATGAGCAAAAGACATTCATCTATAGATCGTGATATCACACCGAACGTTGATTCCTTTTGTGTTTTAACAAACTATCATGTTACTTAGAGTTTGTGGGTCTGGGACATGAGTCTCTCAGGAATAATCCCTTGAAGGCTAAACCAAGTGCATCTTTCGATCGTGGGATTACGACGATCATATATCTTTGTCTAGATTAACCGTAGATCAATCTTCTACTTGTTGTAAAACTCAATCACCTTTTTCGATCAGTTTAAAGTGCATCGTTGATCTAACCCACGTGCTGAAATATTGGAGTTTTAGTAACTCATAATTTAACCTATTTTATAAATGGCTTGCATCCTCATCATCTTTTTTGACCAATCATATATCGCCAAATATTATCCTTTTTGTCCTATTTTCTTAGACTTCGACAGGCCCATGATACGTGTCACTCTATCACATTCCCTCAAAGACTAAAGGTCATGCATCTCTGCTTTGAGGCATCATGCCTACCATTGATCTTCATCGAAGGTTAACCGTAGATATCCCATCCTTGTTGCTCATAACATGTGGGTCCCAGACATGTGGCAATCAATTGTGGTGCCTTGAAGATTAACGGACGATCATCTCTGCTTTAAGGGATAGCTCCCATCGTAGATATGATTTGATATTTTACCGTTGATTAACCTGTCTATTCTCATAACCTTAGTGGGGTTGGGACATGTGTCAGTCAAGTGCATTCCCTTAATGGTTAAATAATTTTCATCTTCTCATAGAGGGATTACGTTGACCGTTGGATGAAGGGTAATCTGCTTGATGTTTAAATAACTTTGACCTCAGTCAAATGAGATCTTAGCGGACACCTGTTAGCTTGTCATGATGCCTTAATGAATAAATATCATTCATCTTTTGTTTAAGGGATCACGCCAATTGTATCTCTTTGTTGAGATTTAATCATCAGACAGACCTGCGAAATAATAAAATATAATCAAAGATACCGCGAAAACACATGTAACAGCTAGATTATGAATTTGAATATGAAAATGCAGGCCGAGAAATACAAGACTTAAAAATAACATAATTTATGAAGTAGAAAAAGAAATAAGGATTTAATAAATACATAAAGTGTGATGATATGGGTATAGAGTATACTTCCCTGAGTCATTTGGATGTGCAAATTTGACCTGTAAACTTGGGTTCCACCACCATTGACTAATAATTTAAACCTGACTGTATCAATGATTATTAATTGAACTGCTCGATTTGCAAATACTTCTACAATTTCATATGGTCCTAACCAACGGATTTGTAGTTTACCCATATGATCTTTATATCTAGAATCATACAACAAAGCCCAGTCTCTAGGATTGAATTTATTTTCTTTGATTTACTTATCATGTCATTTCATTCATTAATATTGCACAACTTTTGTGTGGTGTAGGGTTAACTTCCTGATTTCATCCAAAGTATTGAGCTACATGATCCTTCCCTTTTGTCTTGCAGTGAGATCCATGTCTAACTCCAACATTGTCCTAAGTGTCTTATGCTCAAATTCAACTAGCATGAGGGTTGTATTTCCATACAACAACTCAAATGGTGTAAAACCTGTAGTTGTTTTCCATGTTGTTTTGAATGCCCAGACTACTTCTGGTAGTCTATTAGCCCGATATTTCTTATGGATGGCCACAATTTTGGTTAGAATAGACTTTATTTCCCTGTTAGTAATCTCATCTTGTCCATTTTCTTGAGGATGGTAAGGAGTGGATTTCATGTCTCTAATATTATACTCATTGACTGTGATTAAAGTTGAAGTGAATTGAGCACCTTGATTAATTACTATCTCTTTTGGAACACCATACCTTGTGAAAATTTCCTCATAGAAGAAGTCTGCAACTTTATTATCCTTATCATGCTTCATAGCCTTGAATTTAACCCATTTAGTGACATAATCAGTACATATTAGGATGTATGATTACCATTGGAAAAAGGCTCAATGGGTCCTACAAAGTCCAATCCCCACTTATCAAATTGAGTCAAAATCACTTGAGGATATAAGGGAATTTCATCATATTTTGTAGGTCTTCCCATTCTTTGACACCTATCACATTTTCTAGTATACTTTACAGTATCCTTGTGTACAGTAGACCAATAATACCTAGTATTTAAAATCTTCATTCTTGTCCTTTTTGTTGCAAAATGGAATCCATAAGGTTCATCATGACATGCATGCAAAATGTCATAAGTTTCATCCTCACATACACATCTTCTCATGATGTAGTCTATCCCTATTTAAAACAAACAACCAAATATCCAAGAAAATTTGAAGCTTTTCTCAACAAAAAATTTTCTCTCCTTAGGTGAAAAGTGAGGAGGAATGATGTTGACAACTAAATAATTAGCTATATCAGCATACCAAGGGGTATAAACACTTATAGAAAACAAGTGTTCATCTAGGAACGAATCATAAATCACTCCATAATTATATGTTACTTACAACCTAGAGAGGATATCTACCATCACATTAGATTTTCCAGGTTTATCAATAATTGTGTTTTCAAACTCCTACATTATCAACAACCATCTTGCCAATCTTCCTGTAATGAAATGTTTTTTCATGAGGTACCTAATAGATACATGATCTATGTGGACATATATCTGATAACCAATAATATAGTGTCTAAATTTGTTGAGGACATATATAACTGCCAACATTTCCATCTTTTTAATGGTATAATTCAACCCAGGTCCTTGTAGATTCTTACTGACAAAATAAATTGCATTTTCAAATGTTCCTTCCTTCTATCCTAAGACTGTCCCAAATACATAGTCGGATGCATCTTTGTGGATGTGAAAGGGAAAAGACCAATTAGGTCCCTTTAAAATAGGTGCTTGGGCCAAAGATACTTTGAGAGTTGTGAATTACTCTTCACGCTATGGGGTCCACTCAAAATCAACATCCTTATTCAAGAGAATATACAATGGTCCTCCATTTTGACTGAAATCTTTGATAAACATTTTTTAATATCCTACATTTCCTAAAAAACTTCTTACATCCCTTTTCTTAATAGGAATGAGAAGGTTATGAACCACTTCTACCTTAGTTGGATCCACTTGAATTCCTATTTTTGAAATATAGTGGCCAAGTACTACACCTTCCTACATCATCATAAAACACTTCTCACTATTCAAGGACAAGTTATGATCTTGACATATTTGTAAAACATTTTTCTAGATTCATCATTGTTTCTTCAAAGGTTGCTCCATAAGCTTTAAAATCATTCATATAAATCTTCATTCAATCATGGGAGATATCATAAAAGATACTATTAACTACCCTCTGGAAAGTGGAAAGAGCATTGTAGAGCCCAAATGGAAGAAAAAAGTAAGTGAATGTCCCCCATGGGTAGGTGAAGTTAGTCTTATCATGATCTTCTAGTGTAATATTGATCTGATTTTATCCACTGAATCCATCTAAGAATGAGAAATATTTATTCCCTGATAGAGAGTCCAAGACTTGGTCTATGAATGGAAGGGGGAAGTGGTCATTTTTCTAGAAAAATCAACCTCCTTGTAGTCTACACAAACTCTCCACTTGCATCCTTTCTTGGGAACTATAACAAGAGGGGATACCCATTGGATGTCTAAAATTGGGTAAATAAATCCTACATTTAGTATTTTTTGCAATTCTCCTTTAACTATTTCTCTTAATGCATGGTTTATCCTTCTTTGGGGCTGCCACACTATCTTACACTCTTCCCTAATATAGACCCTATGAGTACATAATTTAGGATCTAACCCACTCATGTCATTATATTCCCATGCAAATTCTTGTTTATGAGTTTCTAGCAATTTGATTAAGGACACTTGTTGTTTTTGAGTAATAATGTTGTTAATATTCAGACATCTTCCTAGATAAACTTATATTAGGGTAGTTAATTCCAACATAGAAGCTTCAACTAAGAAGGGTATTTTTATCTCATGAGGAAACAAGGTATGCAACATGTCCTAGGCTGAAAGATGTTCTAATGAATTAGGAGATAGAAGAATAGAGTCTAGTTGACATGAGGCTAATCTGGGGTACTGCTTCTCAACACCATAGTGATTTTGCAGAATGATGGAAAGTATGTCATCTTCTTCTTGAATCTCAATAAAAATTTCTCTCTCCATCATCATAAGTTTTATGACAGAGTTGACTTCCTCTGGCTCCTCACCTAAATATGACCATATTTCATTTTCTTGATTAGTTTGTGGCTGGGATGGTGAGTAAAGGGAAAGCTTCTTAGTTGTGAGACCATCTGAGATGTCATATTTCCTCACCTACATCCTATATATGCATCATTTGTATCCAACCAAGGTCTCCTTAAGATGATTGGATACCCTTCTAATATATCCTTGTGAGAAAGAATAATGAAATCAGCAGGGTACTCCCAAGAGTCCAATGTTACCACCAAATCTTTGACCATACCATTAGGTTTTACTATTGAACTATCTGCAATCTGCGGGAATGTGAGGGTAGGCCTGAGAATCATGATTTTTAGGTGTTGCATGACATCCTTATTCATCACATTTATGGTTTCCCCCAAATCTATTAAATCTTTTTTCATAGCAACACCATTTATACCTACCTCAACCATAGGACTACCAGGGTTAGAGTACTTTGGGACAATTACTTTTCCCAACATGATATCAGCTAACTAAACTACCACATGGACTATAACTAGATCTTTCTTCTTCCTACCTGGCTTCTTCAAACAAGCTTCTTTTATAGCCTTATTATAAATATGGACATCCTTAATGGGATTAAAGAGGGGTATCTTGACATGGATATGATTCAATTGATCTATCAAGTCAAAGGTAGGTTCTTCCCGTAGCTTAGCAACTTTTGTTTCTAACCTTTGAGGAAATGGAGGTGTTTGATCAGATATTTGTGAATATTGAGGTTGGTGCACTTTATTGGGTTCAATAGGTTGGCTTAGTACCTCATTTTTCTTCATTTCTTTAGAAGATACTTCTATAATGACCGGTGGAGAGGGTGTAGATAAAGTAGTCCCTGACCTCAAATGTATATCACTGATGTTAAGTGAATATGTTG
Source organism: Thuja plicata (assembly GCA_018584345.1). NCBI lineage: Eukaryota > Viridiplantae > Streptophyta > Pinopsida > Cupressales > Cupressaceae > Thuja > Thuja plicata. Next base: position 590,525 of record MU228225.1, read on the forward strand.
GGTATTGATTAAGATCATTGGAATAAACTAGCTAATGTTACTTCTAAGGCTTCTTTTTAGGATTGTGTGCAGGCTGTGTAGGAAATTGTGTAATCTTTGGTGGTGGTGCATTGATAGCAGGAGGTGGCATTATAGCATGTTGTGCAGGTGGATGTAGGAAACTAGTTAGTTCGTTTTACCATTGTTGAAATCCCCTCCATTTTTTTGTTTGTTTCCAATTACCCTAAGGTGGCTTCCATTAACTTTGAGGTTGCGGCCAACTCCCCTGAGGTTGTTTCTAGTTCCCTTGAGGAGGTTTCCATTGAGGTGCATGATGTTGATAATTTGTCCAAACACCCTGAGGATTATTCTACTATTGAGCTGGTTGGGCTCCAAAATTTGGAGGGTATAAAGGTTTCCACTCATTACTATGTGAATCTGAATTCATATAAGGACCAACAAAAGATAATGACTTTGGTGACGTAACTTGTCTTGGTGGCCAAGGCCTCCATTGAGAAATGAAGAATACTTGTTCATCATCTACATGGATAGGTTGAAATTCTAATGGATTGTGTTGATTTTCAATGTTGTCCACCATCTTGCATCTGTAGTCCTTCTTCTTCTTTCTACAATGAGGGAAATATTATGCTAGCATTACCTCTGCCTCCTCATGCTTCTTCTTGGCTTGCATTATATCCAATTGAGTAGCCATATTGTTGATGATATCTTACTTAAAATATGACATCAGGTGTGTGATTTATGTCCTTGAAACTTCACTGGTGGTTGAATTTCCCATAGTAGTTTGATAACATCTCCCCTTCTTGATAACTTCTCTATAGTAATTCAAGCATATTTTATTGGTATACTCCTAAGTTGCTTGAGTAATATCTCCCTTTCTCATTAAGTTCAAAGCTTCAATGCAACCTCCTCATATCTCTCTTAGGAAAAGAAACTTTTGAGACTCTTTATTAAGCTCATGGTGTGGGGACTTCTTCAGACTAAACAAGAATCTTGAAATATAGTACTCCAAACTCTTGTCTTCTTTTTGTTGCATTCTAAAGTTGGCATTCACATTTTCTCCTATATAATATTATTTGTACTTCTGAAAGAACATTTCCTTCATATCATCCCAAGTTATAACAACATCTCCCCTAGACTCATAAACCATCTTAATTATGATTCCTTCAAAGTGTTAGGAAATATATTAAGCCTGTGAGCATCTGTGGTGTAGTCATAGATTCTACAGAGAATAAAAAATTCAAATAGGAATGTGTCTAGTTCCTCTGTAACCAAGCCATAAAACATAGGAAGGACTGAAGTATTAATTTTTTTGAGGATATAGTTATCATTTTGGTCAGTAATAGGGAAATCAAAATTTTGATGATTAGGTCTTCCCATTCTTGTATGAACTCTTTCTTCATAGGGTACCAAATCAATTTGGTTATCAGATTGATTTTGAGCAAGTGATTCCCCAAGTAGAGGAACATTCAGATTGGAAAATATATCAACAAAAGGATTGGATTAGGCAGTTCTTCTTCTTCTAAGGTAGAGGAAGGAGATAAATTGGCAATTACACCAACATAAGGGTTCTATTCTTCTTCTTGGTTACTAGGGTTAGGGATACATCTGCCTAAGGCGTGTCTTCTCCTATCTCTATCCATGCAGATTGAGGTAAATTAAAACTGACTTGAACTGGAATGTAACTTATCATTGACTAAATATGAAGGATAGCTATAGACAACATTAATAAAAATAACTAAAAATCATGGCTACAATAGACCCTTTGGTGCAGGAGCACCTAGGTAGGGCTAGAAAGGAACCTAGGGCTTCTATTGCTAGAAAGGAACCTAGGGATTCTATTTTGTTTTTGGCTTGTAGTGGTCCTATCCAAACCACTAGTGCAATAAGGGGACTAAACAAGTCCTAGTGTGAAGTGTGTTAGTGTAGGATGCCTTAATAGGTCCTTAGTGACCTTATTTCGTAGATTGTCTACATTAGTTCAAATAGGGTGTTTTATGCATTATGATGTAAAATTGGACAAGTAAGGGATTTGAGGTCCTATTTCAATGTTCTAACACCTTATATAGGCATTTGGTTAAGTTTGGTGGACTAATGACCAAGTTTGGATAGCAAATCCAAAAAGATGTAAAAGTTGTTAATGTTGTCATTGACAACATTGACAACATTTGTTGCATAATTGCAACTTCGAGAAATTGGTTTCATAACTGTCTAAAACCATTGATTTTGTGTTTTGGTCATCTACTTAAGGCTATCCTCGACCTTTGGAGAGGGTTAGCTTGTTTTTGTAAGTGTGTGTACAGACTGGGTAATAGAAAGAACAGTCACAGTTATTATTTTTATGAGAAATTGGTGTTTTAATGGATTGAATTGAGTATTTTAATCCATGGAAGTGTTAGAGTAGGAATTTTTAAGTTTATGTATGGTGTTGGATTTCCATTTTGTAAGCTTCTAGTTAGTCTTGTAAATTATTTTGCTTTCTGTCCAGTCGTTGGTCTGAACCAGGCAACTGATGAAGATGGGGTCATAGATCCTCTTCCCAGCTTGGAATCTACATGGGCCTTTGGGATGAGGGATATGAATCCATGTACATATTATACAGTAAAGGAGGGACCCTGGAAAGCATGGGAGCTATTTTTAATGTGATGCCCTAGGCAAGCGAGAGTTGCATGGCTAGGGATCATAGGAAGCTGCATAGCTAATGGGAGGGATTGGAAGCGTTCATTGCTTCAATCAATGATTGTGGAGAGGTAGAGTGGTGTGTGGAGGAGCCTCAACTCAAAGGAGAGGATTGGGTGAGAAGTTTAGTGTGCCAAGAACAATTTTTTTTGTGCAGACAGACTTAATGCTTAGAAACCCTAATTTTTAGGCATGATTATAGGAGTCACTGTACTGACACTTTTGGGAAAAAAGACCTATAAAATATTTAGTTTCTTGATAAAGGGTATCTATATCCATTTCTATTTTTCAATCTTGTTAATGATTTTTACAATTTATTGCAAAAAAAGAGCCTAATTAGGCCTAATGCTTGTAGCCCTATTTTGGGTGAATTTGGCTTTGTTCTTGGAACTCGTTTAGGGTTTCAGTGAAAAAGGAGTTTGTGGACATTAGATTGGATTAAATTAACAATCTAGGAGACTACCTCTCCATATGGAAGAGTTCTGGATCCATTTGGATCAATTTGTGAAGAAGGGTAAGAAGAGCACTATGGCTAGGTGTTGAAGCAGTTTGGTTTTCTTGTTGGTGTACTCAAGCTGAAAGTGAGTGGGATCTTTAGAGAGGGATCCTTGAAGGTTATGGTTAGTGAATAACCCTACTTAGGCTAGAGAAGAGGCCTATTGAAGACCCTAGTTGAGGATTGGGTAGGAGAGCAAGGCTTGTTGTTACATCACCCTTTGTTTGACATCATCCTCGACAAAAATACAAAAAATGTTTATCTTCCTAAATGGATCAATAACTGGGATACAAAACCACAACTCATGGATTGGACATCCTGGCTGAGTAGTTATATTTCTCTTAGGTAAGGCTCATTTATATTTTCAACCCAAGGTCATGAAATTGAAATTGTTCAACACTATATGTGCACTAACTCCCTACCAAAGAAATGATATTTTACAATTCAAAAGGAACAATGTTGAAAAGTAAATGCTTGGAAATGAAGCTACTCAACTTACTCAACTACTGAAACTAAATGCAAGCAAGCAATAACAACTAAGTTCAGACTACTCTGCTCGCTTTGGCTACAAGAACAATCACCAAAAACTATTTTCAGTGGCTGCAGGAACAGACAAATAACTAAACATCAACTACAAATAACAGGAAATGAAAAATAGAATACAAAGGGATTACTGACCAAGTGGGCCCCCTTGAGTGATTATATCCAAAACTTTACAACACCTTATGAATTTAGAACATCGCTACTTTATTTGTATCAAAAGAACTTGATACATCATAACACTAGAAGGACAAAAGTTGTCTTGTACTAAAAGTAAACTATTACATCTTCTATGTGTATGGTATCTATCTCTAACCTTTGAAGAGATTCCAACACTTTGTTTATACCTGAAAAAACTAACTAACTATTGATCCACTCCAAAATAATAGGTGAATACAAATATTATTGTAGACACTTAAAAATGGTCAATTGCTCTCACGCATCGACTCTACTAACATTCTTCTAAGATTAATAAATAACCTTTGTTATTTAATTAAACTGGGTCTTAATACTATATTCTAAGGTCAAATTTGCCATTTCTCTTCAAATTCATAATTAAGTGGTTTTAATTAATTACTTAATTATTAAATGTCTAATCAAATATTTCATCAATTATTCATCTATAAAGTAATTAAATAATTAATATTATTTAATTATTTTCTATGTCATTATATTTTATTAAATAATCATATTATTTAATTAAATATTTCTTCTTTTTTTTATCGATAATAATATTTTTATTGATATCAAAAGAGATTTACATTGTTGGTTTAGCCTCTTCTAGGCAGATGAATATAGACGTTTCTAACTAAACCTCAATGGTAGAAGTAAAATTAACTATTAACCCCATGAAGCTTGGTTTTCTTCGAAGATGATCCAAAAAAAATCCTAGCCCTTAGTGCGAAAAATCGGGTGCACTGGTAAGGAGTAGCACCTCCTGCTACTTGAACCGTGTTGTTGCTTCCTCACTGGTGAAATTGAGTAAGGCAACATCCTTGGTCATTGCTCTCACCTGGTTCTTGCCACCCAAGCCACTCCCTCCATGGCCTCTGCCAGTTTCTCCACTCTTGACCACAACTCTAGCTCTTCCCCGACTACAAGTCCCAACTCCTCTGCCTCCCTCTATTTTTGGATGAATCTTCCTCCTTAGCACTAGGTTCCTATCTTCTCCCAGTGGAGCAGTCGACTTGATTTGTGTCACCTTCCACCCTCTCCTCAGCACTAACTTTGTCACTCCCTTAGCCATTTCCTTCTTTCGCAAGAAAACCAACAAGGTCATCCATCCTTTGCAGACTTCCTACAAATGGGTTTTCAATGGGTGGGCAGACGACCACATAATCAAAGGTTGAAGCTCCTCTACACCTCCACCAATTAGTCACCATGAGCCCCCATACATATGTAGCCCCACTCCAATCTCAGACCACCCAATAATACTCACCATTCCTCCAACCCACTTGGGTTCCAGGCATGCCCATGTTACCCCAAGGACCTCCTCTCTGGAGGAGCCTACCATCAAAGCCACTGCCAGAAAAATAGAGGAAATATCCACATTTGTGTGCGGTTGTAGGTTGTTATTGAGAAATTATACTCCAAACATTTTCACCACCGCATCCTAGAAGTCGAGCTCATCCACCTTGAAAAAACTTCTCATCCTTTGAATTGAAATAGGCCCTTGAAAGCCAAGCAGTTGCCCAGGAGAGCTGAGGGAGAAATTTGCCTCCATCAAGACTCCTCAATTTTGGAAGAAAAATGAGTTGGGAAAAAGACTACAACTCAACTTTAATTTGTCCTGCCTTGCTTTGGCTCTCCTCCTGAAGCCTTCTTGTAGCGTGTGGGATTTCCTTTCCCAAGCCCCACCGTCAGCAAATCTAGGCTCAATCTCCTTTCGTACCAACATGCCACCACTTTTGTCCAGTCATCCTTTGCCACTAGACTATGAAAGGATAGACTCTTCACCACCTTGATTCTACAAAAATACACTTTCTTGAGGGGGAATTCCTCTCGTACTTGCACAAATTATCACATCTTCTTTTTTAAAAAATTGAGGTCTATGGAGTCCTGAAAATGAAGATCCTCGAAAAGGATGAACTTGTCTACTAGCGATCCATTCGCTCCAATGTTTGAGAGTTGATCGAAAATTATATTTGCCTCCCTAAGGACATGAGTAACCTTGAAGTCATCAAACTCACCAAGGAGGTCTCTGATTCTCCTGATATACTTGTTCAAGTACCAAGTGTCTGTCTACCCCTTCACGATCCCATTCACTATTAACAATGAGTCTCCCTCCAAGTGCAACTTCCGCGCTTCTAGTTTTTTTGCCATCAGAGTTGCACCTATTGTTGCTATACATTCCACAACATTTCTTGTTCCATCTTGCAGCCTTTGAGATCTGACCACTACAATGTTGCCTAGATCATTTCGAGCTACATACCTAGCCCCTGAGATACCCGGGTTACCTCTTGAGGCCCCGTCGAAGTTCACTTTAGTCCATGCCAGGTTAGGGGGCTTCCACCTACTTCTAGGATCCACCATAAGCAGAGGGTTAGCCCTCTTAGGCCATTAATAGGTCATTAAATGTTTCTTCTTATTATTACATTTATGTAATAATTAAATCAATTTTCCTCTCATAATTAAATAAATAATATTTATTTAATTAATTATTCCTCTCATAAATAAATAAAGTTTAATTATTTATTTAAATTTCCCACATGTGCAAATAAATAAATTATTTTATTTATTTAATCATATTTATCCCCTCAAATATGAGATTCAGTTAACTCCACAATTCACTCTCCATAAGTGATCAATCAAATCAATTCTCTATTTAATCTATCTAATCTTCTATTTCACCTCATCAATTAAAGTCTTCAATCAAATTATTCAACTCTTCTATCTATCCTCTTAATAGATCCATCTATTTTTTTGGTAGACAATCAATTGAGCTCAACTCCCACTCACTCTGAGTTCAACTCTTCAATCACATGCAATCACTCCCACCAATCATGAAATTTTGATTGAAACCCTGAAAATATTATAAATAGAGAGCTAATTCTCTTAATTTTTTAACCATAATTATTTTTAATTCTCACGTTGGCACATCAAGCACTCATTTCTAAGAGCTCACTGTGCAGAAAGAAGGAGAACAATGAGGGAGGACTTTTGGTTTGCATGTTCATGTGTTTTTTAATTGATTTTATTATGATTGAATAATTATGGATGTTCTTTATTTGCTTCCTCTTTTGATATTGGGAATACAAAGTGCCTAACAAATATCTTTGTAGTTGAGATTTGATGTTATTGCAGGTTTCTACTAATCCTTATTACCCCTATTAAAACTGGTGAACCTGACATGAAGCACAAGGCTTCAAAATTTTGATTTTTCTCTCTTTTCACGCAGTTACAATTTAATTTGATGCAGACACAATTTTGATCGACGCACTTATATATCAAGATCAACGCACATGCAAGTAGATCAACTCACTTACATCTATGGTTAGATGTACATACAACACAAAAATGACATAGATACATGCCTCGTGTAACACACTTGCGTGATATTAATTTCCTTGCTTTGTTGTTTACATTTTTCATTCTTTTGACTGGTGTTTTATTCAATGAGATTTTTGCATTTATTCTTGGTTATCTGACAATGATCCATGTTTATTACATCTAGATATTCATTATAGATCTATTGGTTTCTTTTATTCAAGTGCTACTATTACTCTATCATTGTCTTTTATTTTAATACAGGTTGCAGATTCATTTGACGCACTTACCAGTTCAAATAGAAACAATTGTTGATAAAGCAACACACTTAACTCTTTTATTAGATGCAATTGCCTTATTCAAATGAAGCACTTACAAATCTGAAATTACGCAGCTGCCTGCTAATTTTTTTAAAAAAAATTGTCTTATTTTTGCTTCTATGATATGTAAATTGTACTTATGGTAATGAAAAGACACAGTGGGCCATCAGAACACAAAAAAGTTAAAATTCAAGAGCCCGTTGAGAAAAGTAAAAGAGAATGAGAGATTAAACAAAATAAAGGACTAGCCCACCGATTGAGAATTAATGCATTTGAAACATACATTGGCTACAAAGGTGTTATATACACTTATTTAGATAAGGTAAGAGAAATCGCTGAGAAATTCAATTGCCATTATATCAACACTAGCACACTTGTGGATTATCAAAACTAATTTCTAGGGTTTTCCATACTAACTATTTATTTGCATCTTGTCGCATGGAAGCAACCTTAATTCTATCTAATCTAAAATCAATCCATTCATATTTTGGTGCTTAAAAAGAACAGTGTATGATCAAACATCGTGTTGGTGTTTAAAATTGTTATGCTATACAAGCAACCAATATACCTTGAGACTAATATTAGGAATGGTTAATTCCAAGTATGAGAGATCTACAAGGTAACTGGACCAGCTATAGGACAAGACTGTCCTCTACTCTTTTGGCTCTGCAAAACCAAGGCAGGATGCACCTAATCCAGACAAACATTTAACTTTCACAACTTACTACAACTCTTGATGATTACAACAGATAAATGGAAAGAAAGTATGAGATGATAACCACTCATTCAATGAATATTCTCTACCACGCATGACTACAACCAACAACCACAAAACTTTAAGGGACTAGAATGGTTTTGATTTTTTAGATAGGGCAGAATATAGCCAAGTGTGTTCAAATATGTATCAAAATAGAAAATACTGATTACTGACCAGTGCTTTATCCATTGGGCAATGATTCTAGTTCAAATACAGGACAAAGAAAGTAACTATTTTCAAGGACTCAAAACCATAAATACAATAAATCAGACTAAACACTTCTTAAAAGATCCTTCTGTAGATATACCCAAAGAATCTATGTTTTATCCAAAGAATATTTTAATTTGATCCTTGATCAAAACTATGGACTAAAACATATACATAAAGAAATTCTATGTAGTGAACCTGGAGATTCAAGACTCAAGAGGAAAGCACTAAGGAGAGACTTAAATCTGAGATACTGTATTGAGTACAAAGAGTCCAGCTTCAATTCCAAAATGCTCCAAAACATATGCCACTTCAATAAAATGCAAAAGGTCTGCAACTTTCTTATTCTTATGATAATACTCTCTAGATATACATTTGCTATACTCAACTCAAAAATGGTAAAATAGCTTAAAGCCTTTGTTACTTACCCAAAACTTTTCCCCCTCCTTTGCTAAATGATCTTGGAAGTCCTTTTATAAGCCAAGGAATGCAACAAGCTTAGGATCATTTAGGGTTAGGGCTTGAAACAATTTAAAACATTATATGATAGAGAATATTAAATTCATTACAATAACCTAGCAACTATGTCACACAACTTAAAACATTCCTTTGAAATATTCTGCAGAAAAGAATCAGATCTAACCGCCATCCATCCTTGGAGAACATACCCTACAAAAGGAAAAAGAATGGAATGTCTTGTCTGCATTAAATATCTCAAGAAAATTCTTGGCTCTTCAAATCTACAAAATATCAAAAAGTTCAACTTCTCAATAAAATCTTATCTTGGCCTCTACAATTCTTAGAAAAGACCAGTCATTAATGGGAGAGAGCAGAGACATGAATAAATTTTGATTAATAAACTATCAAGGGCCCTAAAGTAACATTCTCTATTCAAGTGCATTCAAATCCGCCCAACATTCATCCTCTTGGCATCCAATAGGTGTACAAGGAAAACCAAAAAGATCAAATTCTGTCAAATAATACTCTGAGGCCACTCCTCATTTATAGCGAAGAACGGAACAAGATAAGCCCAAGGGTTAAATCTTATTTTACAAGCTAACAGAAACCCTAACAAGATAATTTTTGTATTAAATGTTCTCAGGAACACCTATATTTCTTCCATATTGCATCCAACATCTGTAAACAAGCACCCTAGAAGATCAGATTTACTTATTTACTGCTTTGTAGAAAAATGACACTGACCACCGCTTTGAAAAACCTTACAGGAATTATTTAAATATTTGAAAAGTAGTTGAAACGGCTAGTCCTAGAGCAGAAATCTCCATCAATGATCTAGATTTGAACTTTTTAAGACTTTAAAATAGAGTCGTTGATTTCCTTTTAGGTTACCTGGGCTTTCATATCTGATCTGCCACGCGTCGCACAGGCTTGATGGCTTAAACATTAGATGTCGAGAAACTTCACCTTAAGCCTTTACGCTTACTGCACGATCTTTTCTAACTTATCCTCCCTTTATCTTTTCCTTTCTCTGACCCCACAATCATGACATCACAAAATGCCATATGTCACTGTGGCTTACTACCTTAATCACTAAAAACCTTCATCGTTCTTATTAAGTCATTAAGTCGACCGTAGGATCTTTTGTAATTTGTCTAAACTTTAACTTCATTACCTTGGCATTGCATCGGACCCACCGTAAACACATGTCGGATAGGCTTAATGGCTTGATGGTTAGATCTCAAGAACTTTCCCTTAAATCCTATAAGCCGACCGTTAGATCATATCAAACTTATTGCACCTTTATCGCCTTTCTTTACCCGGGACCAATGACATCCCATGGAGGACAGATGTCACCACCGCTTAATGGCTTGATAGATAGATGAACTGTATCTTGAGTTTAAGCCATTACGTCATCCGTCCGATCAAAAAGGAAATGTATTAACTTTATCACAGCCTTTAACATATGTCAGACCTGCCAAAGACACGTGGCGCTCAGGCTTAATGGCTTACTGGGTAGATCTTATGCAACTTGGCTTTAAGTCATTAAGCTAACCGTTGGATCAAATCTGACTTGCCCGACAGGTGTCAAAGGTAAAGTATAAATTCTAACAAGGCTAGGACTTAGGGAAATAAAATAATTAATCGATGACCCCGCTAAGACATAGGAAAGGATAAAAGGGACGGCCCCGCTCGGGCATAACAAATGGGAAATGGCATTTTCTTGACTTAAGTGGCTTGAAAAGTAACGAAGAAATAGAACTTGCCACAAAGGGGTTAGGGTTTTTTTATATCACACCGGCTAGAAAATTTGAAATTAGGGCTTGAGACTTAGCAAGATACAAGCAGGATTTTTATTATTTCTTGAATATTTCTCACAAATTTTTATGGTTTCAGACCAGAGACAAAGAAACAATTACAGGGCCATGGAAATTTAGCAAAAAAAATTCAAGTTCTAACAGTGGCTCTAGTTGGGGATGTATGTCTTTCAGGCATAACAAGATTCCAAAACTCTGAGTTGAGAAGACCACCTACAGGAAAATAAACTAACCTACAATAGACAAAAACAAGGAATATGTACACAAAACTTATTTACACACAACTGCTCTTGGATTCAAAAACATCAGGAAAAATAAAGCTTTAGGAACTATCCACAAATAGGCAATTCCAAAAAGTTTCCAGTCAAATATTTCAAGATATAAGAATCAGAACTCCATTTGTTGTTAATGATGTATGGCCCTTACCAGATAGGGTCAAACTTTCCATGCTTTCCTTTATCCTCCAATCTTGCATTCCACATTAAGACCAAATCATTAACTTTAAAACTTCTATCAACAGTCCTTCTATCATACAGATCCTTATATTGAAGCTACAACCTAACAATTTTGTCATGTACTTCCCTTCTTGATTCATCCAACTATATCAAGTCATCCATTTTGATCTTCATTTCATCATCTAGGTCATCATCATATTTCTAGATAAACTTGTACATTTGCAATAAATTATTATGTGGCAACCTTGCATGTATACCATAAACTAAATCAAAGGGTGCACAACCAATAGCTTTTTGTACTGATACTCTGTCAGCCCACAAATCTTGTTGCAACTTTTAATCCCAAGCCCTTTTGTTCTTATCTAGTGCTCTTTTTAAAATATTTATAAGGCTTTTATTACTGGATTTAGCTTGACCATTTCCCTGTGGGTAATATGGGGAAGAATAGGAAATTTGAATTCCATATTGCTGGTAGAAATCACTAAACTCTACAGATCTGAAACACATAGCATTATCTACCACAATAGTTTCAGAACATCCAAACCTAGTGAGAATATTTTATAACATAAAATTAGTAACAACTTTACTAGTAGCCTTTTTTGTGGGAATTGCTTCAACCCACTTAGTAAAGTAATCAGTTGCTACCAAAATCCATGAATGACTTCCACTAGATTTGTTAGGAATCTCTCCAGTAAAGTCCATTCCCCACCTTTGAAAGGGTGCTTCAACCATGATAGGCCTTAAAGGTAAGTTCCCACTAAACTTAAGCTTACCTGCAAATGTTGGCAAGAATCACATTTCTTAACATAATTGTGGGCATCCTTGAATATAGTAGGCCACCAAAAACTAGACCTCATAATCTTATGTGCAGTAGTCTTATCCATATAATGACCTCCACGTGCAACATTATGCATTTGTTCCAATAAGTTTTTGGATTTATCATAGTCAACACACTTAAGCAATACTTCTTCATTGCTCCTCCACCATAACTAACCTTGAATGATTGCATACTTAAGGGCATGCAAATTAACTGTTCTTTTTCTATTTTCATCCATTTCAGGAGGTAGTATCATTTTCTGTAAATATTCAATAATATCTTTATACCATTCACAAAAATCCATATCACAAATATAAGGCCTTTGTTCTTCTTCTAATATATTTACCTGATTTGCATCTAAATTACTCCGAGCCATTAATTTTTCAAGTCCTAGGCCTCTGACCAATTTTGTGATCTGGATATCAATATTGAACTCTTGGATTTTATTTATACATCTGCACCTACTTCCTAAAACTTCTTGTTGAACTAGAATGTCTTTCACAGCAGCACTTGGCACATAAGCAACAATAATTGCTCCTACCAAATAGCATCTAAAATCTTTGACATCTTTAACTAGAGCATATTCTTTTTTTCCATGATATCATACTTTAATTTTTTTGCCTGTAAAGACTTATTGAAAAAAGATATAGGTTGTTCAAAGCCTTCTGAATTCTTCTGCAACAATACTGCAGCAAGAGTATTACATGAAGTAAATGAGAAAAATTTAAGTGGCTTACTATAATCAGGGGTTTTCAAAGTAGGAGCATCTATAATAGCTTATTTGATATTTGAGAATGCTTCAGATGCTTCTTCACTCCATTCCACCTTGGATCCTTTCTTCATCATCTTTGAAATAGGGAGACTAATTTCTACAAAATTTGTAACAAATCTCCTTATAAAATTTACTTGTCCAAAGAAAGATTGAATTCCTTTGAAATTCCTTGGTTGAGGGAGTTTGTCTATAGAAGCAACCCTTTCAGGATCATTTCTTACTCCATCCTTGATTACAATATGTCCTAGGATCTTGCCCTCTGTAACTCTAAAAGCACACTTCTTTGGATTGAAAGAAACTCTGTATTCCAAAGCTCTAACAAAAATATTTTAAAGATGATCATAGTGTTGATATTATTTTTCTGAAAAAGCTGTCAAATCATCTTGATAAACAACTAAAAAGTTATTTATGAAATATGAAAATGCTACATCCATGGCCCTCTAAAAAATTTCACCAACATCTATCAAGCCAAAAGGCATTCTCACATAAACATAATTACCCCATGGTAGTGAATGCAATCTTATATTGTTTAGATTCCTTAATCATAACCTGATTATATCCTAAGAAACCATCCATCATAGACATTAATTTAGACTCGGTCACTCTTTGTAACATGGCTTCCATATTTGGAAATCCATAATTATCCTTCAATGAATTTACATTCAGATTTCTAAAATCTACACAAAGTCTTATATCTCCATTTTTCTTTCTCACTAGTACCAAGTTAGATACCCATGTAGAATTTTAGATGGTTTTAATAATCCATGCATCTTTCATCTTTCTTAATTCTTCTGGCATCTTAGGTGCTAGGGTAGGATTGACAGGTCTCAATTTTTGTCTGAAAGGCTTAGTGTCATCCTTTAAAGGAATCACAAGTTGAAACAAATCTTCTCTATATGCTTTCAAATCATCATAGGCCTATGCAAACACATGCCTATACTTGTTGAGGAGATAAATTAATAACTTACTAATTTTAGGAGACAACTTTTTACCAATATACACCTTCTTAGGACTTTCAGTTGTTCCTATGTTTACTTCTTCCAACTCTTCAAGTTTACTTACATTATTTGTAGGAAAATACTTGTCTTTATTATCAAAAGCCTTTTCAAGAATAACTATCCCTTTGGGAACTCTCTTTGATTTCAATTGAAGGACCTCTTTACCAAAAATAGTATCCTTATTATCCAAGGTTTCAACACATCCACTGAAATCCATTTTCTTGTTGAAAAAGTTTGCTTCATAATTCAAAATTCTTAGAATATCTAAGTCATCTTCAAAGACTTGCCCATTTTCTATGTTGTCTGGTATTGAAGGCCTAGATTGAATTTATATTTTAGAAACTCCTGCAAATGTAATATCCTCAGGTCTTAAGGCAATATTTTCTAATAAGTCTGCCATTTTGTTCTGAATTCTATCTATCCAATCAATACCAAATGCATCAAAGTTTTCTATTACATCCCAAAAAACATTCCTATATTGCTTAAGTCTCCGATTCTTTGAAATATATTTGGACCTAATCTAAGATATTATCAATTCAGAGTCTCCAATGACTCTGAGATTTTTTTATCTTATGCTTTGAAGCTAATCTCAAACCTATTAACAAAGCTTCATATTCTGCTACATTGTTTGTACATGTAAACATTAATAATGTAAAAGAAAACTTGAAGTTCTTATCACTAGGAGATATTAATAGGATTCATGCACCAACTCCTTTTTTAGAACTTGCTCCATCAAAGTACATGGTTCATAGATAACACTGGTCCACCAAATTGTTTTTTTCATCATACAACAACATAGGCTGAGTTCCTTCCTCAAACCCTATATCTTGTACTTGAAAAGATCCAATATCAGTATCTTCATTTACTTCAATCATATGAGAAGTCCTACTTTCCCGGGACACCTTGACATTATCACCAGCAATATTGAAAGTAGCAAAAGATATATCACATTGGATACTTCCACCCATTGAAGAACTCCATTTTCTTGATAGCAACATGCCATAATGAGGTGGAATATCAACAACCAAGACACTCATTGTTAGTATTTTTTTAGGACATATTGTTAACATGTAAGACAAAGCCTTAATAGTACCAATAATAGGGATTTCTCTGGAGTCCATTTCCTAACATCTTCCATGAGGAGTATCAACTTGTAATCCCATTGACTTCATTATCTCTGCAGGCATAATAGTATTATATGCTCCTGAATCTATCATACAATTTTTAAGCATCTTACCATTTATAACCAAAGTTAGGAAAAAGGGATCAACAACTTTTGAGGAAGTGTTTACATGATTTGTATTTAAATAAATCTGAGGAAATTCTAAAACCATTCCTTCATATTCTTTTCCCTTGTTGTCAAACTTATCATGTACATATTTCATCTTTTCAATGCCTTCTGGTTTTTGAAAGCTTGTTGAGGAAACACCATCAAGCATGGTAAGGACCTTCTTTTTATGTTCCTTAATTCTCATCATTTCTAAAAATAAAACTTTAATAGTCATTTGTGACAATACTTGCCCCATATCAACAGGAGTGTATTTTACATCAGAGGAATTTTGTTTCTCCATAATAATATTACTATCCTCAACTTGAATGGTTAGAGTTGACTCTTCCTTCTTTGATTTATTATTTTCCACTTTAGGAGGGGAAGAACTTGTTTCAGGTACTCTGGCCTTTTCCTCATATACAATGTTTGAATCATTTGATTTGTTTACAATTTTAAATTTTGGCTTACTTACATTCTCAGTAGAACTTTCCTTCTTTTGTGTCTTCTTGATGTTTGATTTATTTTCTTTGATAAAGATGACAACTGTTTTTCTACCCACATCACCAACTACTCTATTCCTCAAGTTATAATTACTTCTTTATTTAGTAACTAGATCAACAGTAATTCTTTCTCTTTCCTCATCAGAAGGTCTTCTCACTATTGTATATTCCTCATTGTTTTGAGTATAACATCTTATATTTTCAACCTTTTTCTTCTTCACTATAAGACAAAACTTGTTGATGATATACTTCTACTCTACCTTGTGAACCATACATATCATGGTTCTAAATTTCAATATCAGAATCCACATCGGGACATGAGTGAGAATAAGTCATAGCACAACCATTGTAATCACTCGACTCACTTTCTTCTTCTTCTTCTTGTTCCTCATTTAAATTCATACCCAAAGCAACAACACAAAAATTTGTATTATGTGGGGCTTCACACCAATAATCATCATTGCACATATTAACAGAATTTTTATGAAAAGGATCAGGAATCCTATTATTAGGCTTATCCTTTCTTTGTAAGGCAATAGGTTTCCCATCTTTAAATTGGGTACCATATGTGTAGTTTTTCATTTTTGGCTGCTAACTATAATTGTTATGGGAGGGCCTACTATTATGTGGAATTTTATAATCTTGATTTTATGGTTCCTTTTGATTGCTCCTACTAAACCACCCATCATCCCTTCTACCCATTTTTCCTGATACTTTTCTATTCATTTCTATATTAACAGTTTTTTTACAGGATTTAGTAAGGCTTCTTGGATTCTTGTCTCAGGGAGAATATCCCATTTTAGAATCAAAATCATTTAAATATGTAGCAAGACATACCTTTTCATCAAGTTTCATCTTCTGAAAAAGCTTATGCATAGCTCTTTGGAACCTTGTATTGAATTCAACAACTTCCTCATTTGAATTTTTCTTTACATTGTTAAATTTATTAAACAAGAATCCCTCAAGTGTCTTATCACCATATTGATATGTAAATAAATCTATCAATTCATCCATAGATCCCACAGAACCATGAGACAACCCTCTAAACCATTCCCTAGCATCTTCAACTAAGTATTGGACAAAAAGTTTCATCAAGACATCTTCATGTTTAATGTTAAGGTCATCTATGATATCAATAAATTTTCTTAAGTGTACCTCACAAGTAATAACATTATTTCTTGAAAATTTTGGGAGTCCATCCCCAATCTAATTTTGTACTGTATTGGGATAACCAGGAATACCAATGAAATAAAATTGCTTTTACCTTTCTGCATGAAGTGGACTCCTTTGGAATCTATCATTATATTGGAATGTAGAAGCCTTGGCTTTTGATGTTGTATCACTTTCAGCACTGGCATGGGAAAATCTAGAAGATTGCATGAGGAAATCAATCTTCTTCTACATAGCTAAAGTAGCAGCATCTCTTTCTACTTTCTCTAGCATTTTGGCCATGGTTTCCTTCTCCCTTTTGGATTTCTCAAGGTCAATGTCCAATTTATACATTTGATCTATTAGAACTTTGTGACTTTTGGGTTCATTTGTTTCACTTCCCGTCACCTTCTTCTTTCCTTTATCTTTAGAAACTTGAGAACCAATACTTTGGTGAGTGACAGGTTTCTCTTATCTCTTTTAGATCTTTCAGCATTTTTTGTTGCTTGATGTCTCAAGAATTGTCTTCTTAATCTATCAACACTCTTCTGATCTTGTTTTTTCTTATTTTCTTTATCTTTTTTCTTTTGCTCAAGAATGGCCAACTGCCTCTTCAAAATTCTTTCTTCTTCAACAAGTTCACTAGAGGGAACTTCAGAATCTGAGATGGTGGTGTCAAAGTCTTCCTCTCTTTCACTAGGAAAGCTATTTTCTCTATATCCATCCAATCCCAAGTCTGGAGCCTCTTCATATTCTGATGTGTTTCCTTCATGACTATATTTGGTTTAATATTCTCCTCTTGTCTTCTTGGAGATGGATTATCTATATTATCTTTGTTCTCTTTTTCTCTCCAAGACTATCTAGTCCTAGAAGTAGTTGGAAGTCCACCTTCCAACTCAACTTCAGGATGCTCTTTTACTCTAGATCTGTTATTCATATTGGAAAAATGTATATAAATATTAAGTATTACTCAGCACTGATTGCAAAGATTTCTTTGATTCACCACCCAAAACAAGTTGGGAACATACAACACTTTGGAAAATATGAATACATTTATGCATAAATAAGGGTTGGACAAGATTAAATCTATTCTTACAAAGGTCAATTCTCCAATGGAGTCGCCTTTTGTTGGTGTTTAAAATTGTGATGCTATACAAGCAACCAATATACCTTGATACTAATAGTAGGAATGGTTAATTCCAAGTATGAGAGCTCTGCAAGGTAACTGGACCAACTATAGGACATGACTGTCCTCTACTCTTTTGCCTCTGCAAAACCAAGGCAGGATGCACCTAATCCAGAAAGACATTTAACTTTCACAACTTACTACAACTCTTGATAATTACAACAGATAAATTGCAACAATGTATGTGATGATAACCACTCATTCAGTGACTATTCTCTACCACGCATGACTACAACCAACAACCACAAAAATTTAAGGGACTGGAATGGTTTTGATTTTTCAGATAGGGTAGAATATAGCCAAGTGTATTCATATTGTATCAAAATAGAAAATACTGATTACTGACCAGTGCTTTATCCATTGGGAAATGATTCTAGTTCAACTATAGGATAGAGAAACTAACTATTGTCAAGGACTCAAAACCATAAATAAAAATAAATCAGACTAAACACTTCTTTAAAGATCCTTCTGTAGATATACCTAAAGAATCTATGTTTTATCCAAAGTAGCTTTTAATTTGATCCTTGATCAAAACTATGGACTAAAACATATACATAAAGAAAATCTATGCAGTGAACCAGAAGATTCAGGACTCAAGAGGCAAGCACTAAGGAGAGACTTAAATTTGAGATATTGTATTGAGTACAAAGAGTCCAGCTTCAATTCCAAAATGCTTCAAAACATATACCACTTCAACAAAATGCAAAAGGTCTGCAACTTTCTTATTCTTATGATAATACTCTCTAGATATACATCTGCTATACTCAATTGGAAAATAGTGAAACAGCTTAATGCCTTTGTTACTTCCCCAAAAAATTTCCCCCTCCTTTGCTAAATGATCTTGGAAGTCCTTTTATAAGCCAAGGACTGCAACAAGCTTAGGATCATTTAGGGTTAGGGCTTGAAAAAATTTAAAACATTATATGACAGAGAATATTAAATTCATTACAATAACCTAGCAGCTCTGTCACACAAATTAAAACATTCCTTTGAAACATTCTGTTGAAAAGAATCAGATCTAGTCGCCATCCATCCTTGGAGAACATACCCTGCAAAAGGAAAAAAAATGGAATGTCTTGTCTGCATTAAATATCTCAGGAAAAGTCTTGTCTCTTCCAGTAATACATTTGAGGTCAATTTTCAACCTTTAATTTTGACCAAGGCCTTTTTTTGGCTTATTAGATTCAAATTTTTTTGTTTATGAGCCCGATTTGGTCAAAATCCAAATTTGGATTTTAATGTTAATGATCCCGATTTGGTCAAAATTTTGACCGATGCGGGCTCATAAATGTTAGATTTGACAAACGCAAATCTTCCCAAGACCACCTGCATGCAAGACTGTCACAAGAAGAAGCAAAGACAGAAGAGAAGACAGAAAGCTATGGCGGCCAAAAAGTCAGAGACTAGAAATCCATGTTGAGAGAAAAAGCTTCTATATTCAACAATAATGAATTATAAATTATAATCTCCTTATGAAATACAAAGCGGTGAGTCCTTATAAAAGGATACTGAAACCCTAAAAGGGAAACCCTAAAGAAATAGAAAGCTTCCTAAGTATAACTTAAGCAAAGAGTAGATAGACTAATAATTAAATGATTTAATTATTAGCTATACTAGACTACTCTAACAACCCCCCTTAAGTGTAACTTAGGGAGAAGCAAAATAGCTAAACTACTGCAGAAAGCAGGAAAGATGGGTCCCGACAACAAGGCCTGATCAGGTACCCAAAACAAGAAAGAAAACTATATGAAGGAAACTGAGCCTTCAATCTAGGGAAAAAGGTGTCCCAGAGAAAGGAACAAGAATGAGCAAGAAGCATCTCCGAAGCATGAAGCTGAAAACTCTGTGAGAAGAGACTGCTGGAACCCCCACTGAAGTGCATGACCAGGTAGAGAAGACAATGTCTGAAGACCTGATCAATCAAACCAGGAAGCAATAGAACCAATAGGTGAACCCCCCCATAATGTTGAACTGGGAGAGGTGACAGGAACACTGAAATGCAATGCCAGAAACATCTGTAGAAGAAGAACCAGGAACACCAACAGTGCAACAAAAGTACAAACATATGATAAAGGGTGGTGTCATCGACACACAACATGGGCTAATGTCATGGAAGGTACGCTCACTTGACAAAGGTGGATGCGCCTAAAATGGCATAAACATCATAACCCCATGGCACTTTATAACAGAGTGCGAGTACAAAAACCATACAAGGTGCTCGAAATCCCAGAAATGCAGAAGAAGGCACTTTATCTCAGTGCGTTTACAAAACAAAGATGCATCAGAAGGAGCATACAAGCTTAGAAGTCAGAAAGAAGAGTGAGCTAGAATATCAGAAGAAGAGATCCCAGGACCTGCAGAACCAAGCAATCCACCAGAGTGCATAAAATTCCAAACTCGGAAGAGATAAAACCTGGAGCATAATCTAGAAAAAATACCTCTACAACTGAATAGTTCACTGAACCATCTTTCCGACGATATCTGGTTTGCCAAAAACGGAGTCCGGATGAGCCAGATATGACTCCCGGAAGGCAAAAATAGACATCGGACTTCAACAGAAAAAAATGCTATTGAAACAGCAGACCCAAAAAACCTAATCACCATAGTCGGAAAGATCTTGGAAAGAGCTTTTCGACGATATAATGAAGTCCAAAAAATGCCTCTGTATGCTCCAGATAGAGCCAAAAAGGTGAAAAAGGCTCAAAATTGCCCTAAAGACCTGGTTTTAAACCCCAGGGGCTAAAAAAATGGGCCCCCGGGCACATGGTGCGCACCGGGGGTTGGGCCGCAGCCCTTGGTTCTACATATGACCGGGTGCGCATATAAATAAGCCTGCGAGGGCTGACAGCAGACCCGCCACCGGGCGGAGCGGCGGTGGGGAGGAGGAAAGCTGGTGGAGCGGCGGGGCTGGCGGGGCCGGGGGCTGCTGAGGGCGGCTGTGACCGGGCGGCGGGGGCCGGCAGAGCGGCGATGGCCGGGGAAGCAGAGCGGCGTGGGGGCCGGGGCGTCGGAAGCCGGAGCAGGGGGTGGCGGGCCGGTCACCGGCCGGCGGCGGTGGAGCGTCGGTGGCCCGGCGGTGGCGCGGCGGTGGCCAAACCGAAAAAAACACTGCACGCATTTTTAAACGCAATAAAAAACAACGTTTTTTGTTGATTTTTTCTTGTAAACCATGTCTGTACGGCCCTTAGGAGGCCAAAAAATTCTCCCAGAGGCTCCGGTGTCCAAATCGGATGAGCCTTATATGGATTCTGGGGTTTTTGGGCCTTCTAGACGCAACCGTGAGGTCAATTTTGGTCCAAAGTGCCTCAAAAAATAAAGACCCCCCAGAACCAAAGAAACAAGCCAGAAAAACCTCTAAAACCCTCTGTGCTTCAACGAAGACCGAACAGTGAGCAGCAAGCGAGCTCTGATACCATGTTAGATTTGACAAACGCAAATCTTCCCAAGACCACTTGCATGCAAGACTGTCACAAGAAGAAGAAAAGACAGAAGAGAAGACAAAAAGCTATGGCGGCCAAAAATCCAGAGACTGGAAATCCATGTTGAGAGAAAAAGCTTCTATATTCAACAATAATGAATTACAAATTACAATCTCCTTATGAAATACAAAGCGGTGAGTCCTTATAAAAGGATACCGAAACCCTAAAAGGGAAACCCTAAAGAAATAGAAAGCTGCCTAAGTATAACTTAAGCAAAGAGTAGATAGACTAATAATTAAATGATTTAATTATTAGCTATACTAGACTACTCTAACAATAAACATAAAAAAAAAGTTCTAAGATCATTTGATCACTCTTTGGGTATATTGTGGGCATGAGGTTTGGAGGTTTGGGCAAGCGGGAGCTGGTTGAAGTGAGTGTGTTTTTGATGTAGGTTCTTCCACATTTACCCTTTCCTTGACATTTGCCTTGAATCATTTGTTAAAGTTCTTCCACTGCATTGACATTTTGACACATTTTTGGGCAACATTAAGCCATTTTTTCCCCTAAATAGGTATGTGTTCCTTATATACCTCTGCATTTTTGTCTTTCATAGCTCTATTTGGTATTTTACAGCTCATTTATGGGAAACATTATTGTCCATTCATGTGGCTAGGGTTCCATTTCATTTCATTCATGCGGCTAGGGTTTTTTTCTTTCATAGATCTATTTCATTCTTGTTAATGATGAATCAGAAATATGCATCCATTCATTCATCTTTACCACAACAAGGAAAAAATAACATGCTACAAGAACATTCACTGTGTAAACTTGGGGGAGTCCAAGAAAAATTAATTCATTGATTTCAAGAGTGACATTTTCCATCCCTAGCCATTTAAATTGGGCACTGTCATCTATGAAATGTCATATGTACTTTGTAGAGTTTGACATTGACTGTCTCTATACTGGTGAATTGGCACCATCATACAAGCCTTTAAGCTAACTTATTCTCAAATAACTTTATTTTGAATTCTTCATATATTCTTCAAAACATGCCTTTGAAACCTTATGGACTGTATAACATCTTATGATCGTCCTTATCGAGATGGCCACCGCTCCTACATGTTTCATAATGCTTGCCTTTGTTGACTTTTAAAATGTTTTACTCTCATGTCAAGGCCATCATAACTTAGTGGGTGGTGTAACACCCCAAAATTGGCACCTAATATAACCTAATCAATTTTGGTGCATTTTCTTATCTTCGAAGTCCTATTATAGTAGGCAAATTCTTCTCCTAATTGACTTTAATTGACTGAGTTTCAAATGCAGAAAACCCAAATTTGCATAAATCTGACATTAAATTTAATTCCTAATTCTCAAATGATTATTAGCTAAAAATCCCTATGATTAATTGATTTAATCCTAAAGTCTTAAGTGCTTTTAGTTAAATCAATTCCACCCCCTTTGGCTAATATACATAAAAAGAATTGAAAGTTTATTTAATTATTGGATGAATTATCCTCAAAAAGGAATTCCATAATTCCATGTGAAAGGACACTTATGTGGCAATAATTCACCCTTTTATTTAAATAATCTTTGCTTATTTGTCTCAAAAGAGAATAAAGAGACAACTGTTTCTTTTCAAGAAACTCTTCATCCTCTTTCCATGGTTTTCTATAAATTGGACTTATTTTCTTCATTAGAGGAGGACTTTTTGGAGAGCATCAATACTATAGGCAATTCACTTTTCATTTCATGTTTTWAAGCTCATTTGCATAATTAGGCTAATATTTCAATTGGAATTAATGATATATGCTTTCATTTAATATTCATTTCCATATCTAGTATTTCAATTTGATGTTCTCAAAGCTTTCATAGATTACAAGCAATTCAATTCTAGTTTAAAGAGCAATTTCTTTTCATAGCTTACAAGCTTTTCATTTCTAGACTAAGAGTATTTGCTTTCTTTTGATAGTTTAATTGCATTTTTACTTCCATAGAGTAGTTGCAAATCATTCTTAGATTAGTGCAATTCAATTTCTTAGTTTAATTGCATCTCTTTTCATAGACTAATTGCAGATTTCTCATAGAATAATGTCATTTCTCATCTTCTTGCATTCTTAAATCCTCCATGTTAGCAATGTTCAGGTTGTTGGCTCTCCTTCTGAGGGTAAAACTCAACATCCACATCTAATTAGGAGGCAACAGGTCGCTTCAATCATATTTGCAGAGCAAACAATTCATGTTTGTCTTTGTGAATTAAGCGATTGTGTAAGGAATATGTTGTGTTTGTGTTGAATTCAGAGGTCCACATTCAGCATACAACATTTTGGCGCCCACCGTGGGGCAGGAGTATTCAATTCCTGGCCTCATATTACATATTTACAGTCAATTTTTTTTTGTCTTTTTTTACATTCACTTTGAGTCAAATATGACTCTGCCATTGCGTCTGGAACATCATTTTGGTTTAAAACAACTACAAATACACCTATATTTGTCTAAAAATTGAATCTGTAGCATCAATTTTTTGTCTGGGCAGGCCGTACGGCTTTGCAGTGGATTCTCGCGCGAGATTTCTCACATACCCGCGCGAGATTTGCATTTCCTCACGCGTGATTTTGCATTTCCTCATGCGAGATTAGCATTTCCTCGTGCGAGGCTTAGCATTTCCTCGCGCGACGCCTTGCATTTCCTCGCGCGAGGCTTGCTGACAGGCCTAACTTCAAACGCGCATAAATCTCTCATTTCCACTCCTTTTTCTAAGCAATTTTTTTTATTCTGGGTAGAATTTTGCAACGATCGCTGTGGTGTGATTAGTTTTTTATTTTTCTTGCTGGATTTATTAGAAAACACAATTTTTCATGACTGTACCTGCATAATCCTTGTTTTTGCAACTTTCGGAGCTCCGTACAGGCTCATACGATCACCATTTTCAGTGTAATTTTTTTTTAAAGTGCATGATTTTCTGTCTACTATCTGAATATGTGATCTATTTTGTGATTTTTTGATTTTGGTAATATGGACTAATCTTTTGCTTTGATGTTCATGTGCTTATCTTTTGCATACAGTCTAACAGTGGTTTGCAGGACACTATACAAGAAGACTAAAACACAAACTACTGATGATATTTCTTGCAGGTTGCCTTTGATCGATAGAACGCAAAACATCATGCTTTCTTCTTGTTTTTGATTTCTTAAAATAGGAACCCACATGCAAGACTTCTTAAAATGAACATTTGTTTGATGTTTTAGGAATGACAATAATGTCAGGAAACTATGCTCTCACCCTTTTGGGATGATCAAAAATTCAGAAACA
This sequence comes from Thuja plicata, assembly GCA_018584345.1. Classification (NCBI taxonomy): domain Eukaryota; kingdom Viridiplantae; phylum Streptophyta; class Pinopsida; order Cupressales; family Cupressaceae; genus Thuja; species Thuja plicata. The sequence goes on from MU228225.1 coordinate 615,164, forward strand.
TTATTGTCATTTTCTTATTTTGCTTGAAGTGTCTTCTAGTTTTTTAAACCCAAGGAATTGCATAGACGTATCCTCTCCCCTCGCCTTCACGAATCTTGGGTGAAAGAGAAATCTATACAAATCCTTTAGTGTGGCTACCTCCCGAGTGCTTTAACAGAGCCAGTGAGAGTGGATTGCCCAACCAGTAACAGGCTAAAGCCAAGCCCTTCCAAACTGGTATATTAAAAATGTCATTGTGATTAATGTCACAGTGAACAGGTGTTGATTGCGTTATACCGGGAAGAAGATCTCCCTCAGTACCCTTGTGGTGCGTTAAAACCTACAGAACGTAACTTTTGTAGGCTGGGAGGCCTCCATAACGGAGCTAATATGCCACAAGTATAACCACCTGAATGGATGCCCTTACTAAAAACTATGTTCTAGTATCCAAAAACCCTCTATCTATTGGCGCGGAAGGTCAGAGACCGACTAAGACGCCCCACACTTTTACAGCTCTTAGTAGAGACAACAGCCCTTTTGGAAGCAATTCCTTTGGGGTTCAAAGCTTGGTGTGCCTGAGAAGTGAGTGCACATGTAAGGAGGAGACCGTGCCTCCAAGCTTCTAAGTTGTTCGCTATGAGTAAGCATAGCTGAACTTTGGTTCAAGTGGGGATTCAACAGATATTGTCCTAGCTATCCTAGGATTGTGATGTGTCTATTCTGGTACTACAAACATTCTGCTTGATGTGTCTTGCATGGGTGAAGCATCAAAACATACAAACATCCCAAACATTCAAATCAAACATCAAAATGATCAATGATTCCAAATCTGCACTTCTCGGTGTTAACTGTCAAAATCTTGTCTAAGTTTCTACACCTGTTATCAAAACTCTGCAATCTATCAACTTGCTATCCAAATTGCTATTCTGCTGTGAAGGTTCTATCCAAATTTTCACAAATCTATGTTCTCATCGACATTGTTACTGGTCTATCTTGTATTGCAATCTGTTGACAGTCTGACTCGTTGTTGTCTCAAAATCTAACCTTGTTGTGCTAGTCCAAGTGACCCATTATCTATTTTGATCTTATCAGTCTTTATCTGCGCTGTCCTTATTCTGGGTTGTGAGAACAGGTTAGTTAACCTTGACTCAAGATCAAAGTCATTGCTATCTCCCTCTCACCTGGACATTATCTCCTTTGTCCTGTGGTCTTGGACTTAATCAGCACTTTAGATATCACTTCAGCACCTGTTATTCAATTGGTTGTTTCATAATACCTCCTTTTCAATCTTCTAAGCAAGCGCATCAAGACAATTTTACAATGTCTAAAACCAAAGATGAGATTCTTATGGAAGATTTATGGAAACAAGTTCAAATTATGGGATCTCAACTCCAATAATTAAGGGAGGAACAGGATTCTCACGTCTCTCTGATTTCTTCCAACATGGGTAAATCTTGGTATATCAATCCCAATTTTTATCCCGAACAATATGATGATGATCCCAATTTTTATCTCGAATAATGTGATGATGATCCCAATTTTTATCCCAGACAATATGATAATGGACAATGTAATGATATCTATATTCCTAAGCATCATCTTCGTGGTACACTCGTGCTTACTGGTAATGGGGGGTCGTATTGGATAGATTGTGATGGTGATCCATATGAGTCTGATTTTGAAAGAGACTTTGATGATTTTAATGAACAATACCTCTTTGATGCCTCTATT
>MU228225.1:633438-664683 GCA_018584345.1 Thuja plicata
AATTTTAGCTTGTAGTAGAGAAAATATAATGTGATTATATGGATTTTCATATCAATTTGATTAGATTGATTAACTCCTTATTCTCTTCTCGCAGGTGAAAGCTCTGAAGAAGAATCAGACGAGGAAACTAAATCTAGTATGATATTTTTATGCCTAATAAATCCTCCTAATTGTTTTGTCAACCAAAGACAAGTGAATAATTTTTGTAAACTTTGGCTCCTTACAGTTCTTTTTTATTTAGTTTGTTGAGCATCAGATGGTGTGGAAAATAGGGAATTTTTATATTATTCTTATGCTTCTTTATTTCCTGTACCACTTACATCCAGAGCCTAAGGCTAAAACTGTTAAGGAAATGACATATGAGTGGGAGATTCTAAATGATGTCAAGGGAGTCTAGCTTTGGAATCTAACAGAGGTCACTGATGAAGAATATTCCAACTTCTACCATTCAATTTCAAAGGTTTGTGAACTGCAACTTTAAAGTTTGGTTAGTCTATTTTCAGAATATTGTGAATGTGTCTGCTAGGATGATAATAAAAGGGTCTTTAACAATAGACTCGAAGAGCATGGATAAGAAATCAGAAGGATTTTAAGCCATAATGTTTTGAATGCTAAATCATTAACAATCTCAATTTTTCTGGTTTTAATAATGTTAGCACTCATACTTGGACAAAATGATTTGTAGTATTACTATTAGATTGTCAACTTTAGATGATATTTTTCCTTAGTAATAGCAACAATTTAGTCAAAACTTAGATTGTAATAGCCGGAAAAACACCATTGTCAAGCAAGGAAGTGTGATCCCCATTGCGTGCAGGAATGGGGAAAAGTGGTGCAAGGTGTATTATCAAGGCTAATCAATTTTTTGCACACCTGCCTAAGAAGCATCTGCATCAATATGATGTAAGTTTTCATTGAGATTTACTTTACCCTTGTTATGTAAACAAATTTTGTTTGAAAATTTTGAATATTTTATTTATAACAGCATTGCATGCATTTATCATTGATTGACCGGTGTGTCTGCCTATAAATGTTTATATAAGTTCATATTTTTGGAGATACATTAGTTTGTTGGACAACTTCATCAAACATTTCCATGTTAGGTTTCAATTTCCTCATAGAAAATGTTCTTTCTCTCTCCAAATTACAAGATCTAACAATTAATTCTCTAAATTTTTTTTACAATATCCGCAGTAAGATTCAACAATTGTCACAATATGTACGTTAAGTTTTGTGAAATTTTGTAATAGTTATTGTTTGCAATGTGTCTCATTTGGAACAGTTTTACATTTTCATCTATGCACAAAGATTGGCTTCCTGCGTTGACATCCTCTTCAACTCTATGCTAGAAGACTAATGTTTTAATTATGTTAACTATGTTGGTTTCATTTCGTCAGCTTTTGAAATCAGCAACTGAAAATAGTCAAGATTTGCATTGTGCAGCGGACAATGTCAGAACATTTATTGAGCACAATGTTCAATATCAAATTTGTAATCATCACTTTTGTTTTTACCATATAGACAAATGTGTTTATTGGATTTTATTCTCTTCAAACAACTCCTACAATGCTTTATACTTGTCCTTTCTTGCACAAGGCGGGACTATAGCTCTATAGAGCTCTTGTTTAATTATGAAAATCTATTAAAATGTTTGCAGTTGCCTCATTTAATGTAGCTAGTAACCAGCGTCAAATAACTTCATAATAAACCATTATGCTAATAGTAAAGTAACATAACAAAATACACGGCCATATATATTAATGCAAAGTAACACAAATTCTTGAAGATAAATATCTAGACTAATCACCGACCAGGATGTCATTGGTGATTACTCTGGATATTTATCTTCAAGTGTTTTTTTTAATATTCCATATTGGTCAAAATTTTGACAAACTTTGGTTGAAACCCTCACAAAGATTGGTCTACATATCGACCATTTTGTGTCAAAATTAGCGTCGTGGGTTTGGCATCCTGGTCATATGGCCCAAACATTTTGACTGACATTGGTCAAAAGTTCATCGAATAAACTTGCCAATTGTAGATGTTAATTTTGACCAAGATTGGCATAGAACATTCGACCTTAACAATGATGTGTCAAAATTTTGACTAGAAAAATAGCGACAAGACCATTTGTGGATCATTCGACCAATCATGGTAGAAAATTTGACCAATTAAAGGTCAAAAATTGATGTCAAATGTATTAGTGTTTAGCTCTACAAAATATCAAAAAGTTTAACGTCTCAATAAAATTTGATCTCAGCCTCTAAAATTCTTAGAAAAGACCAGTCATTAATAGGAGAGAGCAGAGACAGGCATAAAATTTGATTAATAAACTATCTAGGGCCCTAAAGTAACATTCTTTGTTCATGTGCATTCAAAGCCGCCCAACATTCATGCTCTCAGCATCCAATAGGTGTACAAGGAAAATCACAAAGATCAAATTTTGGCTTGGGACTTAGTAAGATACAAGCAGGATTTTCATTATTTCTTGCAAATTTCTCACAGAGTTTTATGGTTTCAAACCAGAGATAGAAACAATTACAGGGCCATGGAGATTTAGCAAAAAATTGCAAGTGCTAACACATCACAAATTGACATTTCGTGTTGGTGCTTAAAATTAACATGTGGTTAAGAATTGGACAAAACAAAGTACATATGGATTTGGTGCATAAAACTGAACAGTCAAACCCTCATATGGTTTAGTGCTTAAAATGAACCCATGGGCTTGTATGAATGATTTAGATTAGCTAACATTTGGCTTTTAGTTCTTAATTCAATTAACCTCGTGTTTGGATTCTCTCGTGTGCTTGCACATTCTGTTTGATTAAAAAACTTTTTATTTTCTTAGAGAGGCATGTCTGGGGAATGTGCTTCTTCCTTAGAGGATGACCTCAAATGGGTAAATCCTTCTAGCTGGTATATAAGAAAGACATGGATAAAACCATAGAATTTTCTTATATCTAACCAAGCTTAGGCAAGGTGTGTGGATGATTGTTTGGATCAGGCTTATGTGCCTAAGGAGCTGACATGGTCCACTAGACAGTTCAGTGTCTCACACATGTACAAACTAATTAGGGAGACTCCATGAATCTGACTACAACCATGTTAATTAGATACCACCCGATTCACCTATGAATCATTATCTTATTATAGTGCAAGTGGAGGTAAAATCTCCCCCACTAGATTCTCATCATATGTGTCCCATGGCATTGTGTTGGTGAAAGATAACTTCACTAGCACAACAACAATACTTGGAAAAGGTCAAAATATGTGCACCTACAACATGGACCTTTGTGTCCTAGTAGTGTGTCAATGGTTGTGTGAGTTGACAAATATCAAAACCAATAGGCCTATAATATTACAAATGAATCCAATTTGACCATAGATTAATCGGGTTGTTTTTGCTTTCCATTATGACTAATCGTGTAAAAACTTGCAACTTTGTGAGAAAGTTATTGAACATATACTGATTTTTTTTTTTTTTGAGTCAATCTTGCAGCCGTACTGAGTGTGTGATTGTTGAGTTTGTACACATCTCCAAAATTGGTCCTACAACATTTTCCTACACAAAGCGAACGAAATCAACATTGTCCTATCAATGTCCAATCAGAGAAGCAAATAAAATCACTGTCCAATCATAGAACCAAATTAAAGGATAAACCTAGGACATGTCACATATTTGTATTTCCTTTAATACAAAAATTAGATAATCCTCCTCAAGAGGATTCCTACACATGGCACACACCTAATGTGAATGTGGCACTCATAGAGTATGAGAGTTACATGAAAGCTCCTTCACTCATCTCTACTTAAGAGATGCTTTTCACACACTTCTATAAGGGGTTCTCATAGGGTTCTAAGTTGGTTCTCACAGGGTTCTAAGTTGGCTCTCTCTCTCTCTCTCTCTCTCTCTCTCTCTCTCTCTCTCTCTCTCTCTCTCTCTCTCAACTTCTTGCCTCATTCGTATTATATGCACAAGGGGTTTTTCTTAGTTTTCCCCTTTCAAAAAACATTGTCTTGGTGTTGATATTGAGCTTCTTGGTGGGTTTGGTGTAATTTCTTTAATTAATTAATGGGTTTTTAATCATTAATTAATCATTTTATTTCATCTAAATCAAATCATCTAATCATTCAATCATCTCCCCAAAATTGATTAAATAATTAATTTTATTTAATTATGTAAGATCTAAATTTGGATTGTAACGGATCTCCTATGTAAGATTTGCATAATGAGAATAGCATAAGGAAAGAGGTCCTAGGTCCAATTTCAGTCTTTTACATTTAATTATTATAATAAATAATGGAGGAAAGCTTGCAAAGAATAGAGGAGTAAGATACTTACCTCATGATATAGCAGATCTAGAAAAACTCATTTTCTGAAGCCTGTATTAAGTTTCTAGAAAATCTGAAGTGTGATCCAGAACCGGAACACAGAGACGAACAAAACCCGGAATTCTTTTTCTGATCTGACACCGTCTTATGAAAAAGGTCAACCTTGACCCACAAATGTCACCCCTGACCCAATAATGTCGACCCTGACCTACATAGGGTTGACAGAAAATCTATTTGCGGATCCTGGAAGAAAACCGAAAAGGGTATCCAAATCTAGTCTCAGATCTATTGTTCTATACCTGTAACTTCTGAAAATAGCACCTGCAAATATCTGAAAAAGAGGGGTTTTGGGGTGGCTATATAGGGTTTTTCCTTAGTCAAACCCCCGTTTTGGTGATCTCCACCTCCATGAATAGCCGAATATAGAATGTATGTGTGTGTGTATTTCTCTTTTGAAAAGAGTCTTTAAATATGCAATATCAAGACCTAATCATCTAGATTAATAATCCTAACATAACATAGAAATGGGAAATCAATGCATAGATTTGAATATGACAAAGAAAGCATACCAAGCCCCCAAGGCTAAAGTATTCCTATCAACTCATAATCTATAATTGGTACCCCATGATAATGTCCTTTGAATGCTTGAATGTTGAGAATAGTATATCTAAAGAGAGTGCCTTCTTGCTTCAATGAAGATCCATAATAGCTTGTCCTCAAAATGCTTGATTGAAATTATGATATGTCCTCCTAGCTTGTCCTTCTATATCATCCTCTTTCTTGTTTGCATCATCATTTCATCATGTCATCTCCCAATTTTCTTCCATTATGAAATGAAGGCAAAAGAGAGTGTTTATATAGAGATCTCAATATAGGCCACCTAGGGCAATGCAAGGGACCCAAATTCAAATTTCACCTCGAACCCAGGGACCTATTTTAAGTTTCAGACCCCGATAAGCTCCAAATTTGAAAGCGGGGACCAACACCCGACAGAGGTCTATGTTGACCTTGCCCTTGACCTAGGTCAAGGTTGACCTTGACCCTAACCTAGGTTAGGGTCAACCTCGACCCTGACCTGAGGTTTCAGGCAGGTCACCAAAAAGTATCTGTGGGATTCCTAGGTCAGCCAGGGACCTAGGAAGGTGAGGGAATATTCTAGAATATTCAAAAGGCCTAGAGGCTTAGAGAGAGATTAGGATGAGACCTAGGAGGACCAATACATGGATCCTACCTAGAGAAAAGATTCATGGAGAGGTAAATCCAGGAGGATTCACAAGATCCTAACCCTAATTTCACCTAAACATACAAAATCAAGCACAAATGTATCCTAAATGCAAATCTAATATGCTAACATACTGAATGAGGGTGCTAAACCTATCAAAATGGAAGTTCTTCCATTTTAAGATGATACATTTATCCCCCACTTTATCTTAGATATGACACTACGTGAATATGCAAGCTAAAGTAAGAAAACATCATAAAGTATAAAAAGGATATAGCCAAGTCCTCAATGTAAAGATCCTACAAGAAACCATTAGTATCTGCAACCTGCAGTACACAAGGTTAATTAAAATCCATAGATCACCTAAGTATTACTACGATGATCTTGAGAAGTATATAGAGCCCCTTATGCCCCCCTGATTTGGCTTACTAATTCATGGAAAGTGAAACAGGGTGATAAGGTAATTTCTATATACTGAATATGAAATTTGTTGAAAATTCTTTTCCTAAAATAGTTAGAAGGGTCCTAAACCTTCCTAAACTGATTCAAGAGGTTAGGTATCTAAATCATTATTCTAACGCCTCTGACGACATTGAAAATGGAGCTACCGAACTCAAGTTATAATGAAAAGAATGGATGTCTATCTAAATGCATATAAAGGGAAAATTCGAGTTTAACCTAAATAATTTCAAATGAAACCCTAATTTACAGCTTATAAATAAGAGGAAGAGATACTTACCTCCTCATTCTTACCATTTACAAGATTTGAAAAGGAGATAGGATGAAGAGAGATGAATTTTGAGCGAGCCGCATGGAGGTCCTGAGAGAGCGCCTAGCTAGCAGACAGCCATTGCTTGAGGTAAATTTCTTGTTTCTAGTGCCTGTGATTGAAATTTTCATGTTTTTACAAGGTAGGTTGACCCTGACCCAAAAAGTTCAACCCTGGCCCAGTTATGTCAACCTTGACCCACAAAGGTCGACCCTGACTGGGAAGGTTCAGTCCTTTTTGGGGTGAATGTCGACCCTGACCCACAAAGGTCGACCCTAACCCAATAAGGTCGACCCTGACCCATAAAGGTCGACCTTGACCCAAAAAGGTTGACCTTGACCAGGTCAAGTGGGTACAGTAGATTTTTGATGAAAAAGTATTGATATGATTCATGTTTGTTCTTACAGGATCTAGTCCGTCTTCGAGAGCATCCCTTCAGAGGGTTACTACTGTCTATCAGAGGGAGTATCTCCAAGCTACAACAGGATGAGATAAATTTATTGAGAGATGTGGGATTATACTAGGTAGCGGTCCTACCACAGCTGAGGTTCCATTGGTCCATGATATTAGCCATGATAGAGAGATGGGATTAGGATACTTGTTCCTTCCATCTTCCATCAGGAGAGATCACGATCACGCTAGAGGATGTGTACAAGATCCTATGACTTTCGATCAGAGGCGAGCCTGTCAGATCGAGAGTACCACAGGGTCCTCCCAAGAATTTTGCAAATATGGAGTATTGTTTGGGATGAGTACCACAGATGAGGACCCGATCAGATCATATTTCCCTAGCAGGCCCGACACCTTTGGTATGGAGAGTGATGCTATGTATACTTGCTTTGGTTGTAGTGCCCAACATAAAGGGTACAGTATTCTTAGCACCATTCACCCATCTTGTACGTAGGATGGAGAGTGACAGGGTCATCATCTCATGGGGCCACAACATGTTGGCTCATCTTTATCATGAGTTGAGTTAGTTAGTGAGATACTAGCGGGAGAGTCTTACAGTGTGCACCTTGCTACAGGTTTGGATGTTTGAGAATTACACATGTACATGACCACAAGGTATGCCTATGATGATATATGCGAGCACACCAAGAGTCTTTGCATATCCGCTAGCAGATGTCTGGAAGTACGGATATATCCTCTTTTGGAGAGTATTCCTTGACCGTATACTAGGTATAGATGTGATATGGAGACCTTATTGGCAGATGATAGCGTGGTCGGATACCTGACATTAGTTGAGACACTTAGAGTAGCGCAAGCTACTAGAAGGTCCTACCAATCATGTCGTTATGCCATACTACTATGATAGGGTGATGAGATAGTTTAGTTTGATACAGGGGGTCCCCCGGACAGTACCTCAGTATGCCTATCCAATGAGATACTATCAGAGACCCGGCGCTATACACCGACCTATAGTAGCTGACATTGTAGATAGTGAGATAGATGAGACTAAGGATATAGAGGTAGCCCCTAAGATATCCTATGCAGGTGTTAGCAGAGAATATATCAGATACTGGAGTTTACAGGGGACCCATCCTATCTTCCCTGATGACTACCCCGTGGGTGATCTAGGTCCTTCAGAGAGGAACCACCGAGGAGATGACATACCAATAGGAGAGGAGGAGGATCAGAGAGATGAGGAGGAACCTCCCTTAGAGGAAGATCCCATGGAGGAGGAGAGAGTAGAGGAGAGAGTGGAGGAGAGAGCAAAGGAGAGAGTGAAGGAGAGAGCAGAGGAGATGCCCCCAGGCCACAGTATAGGGATCAGTGATTAGGCAGTCTATGTTTTACCTTTGAGATCATGATGACCTCCTCGAGCGCACATAGTGACACCACCACCTAGGCCTAGACAGAGCGAGCGAGGAGAGAGTAGTCATTCCATGCCCCCACCATCTAGATCCTTTGGTGATACCCAGGAGGGAGATCCAGGTATGATACAATTTTTAGAATGTTTTGAATAGATATTTTTGTCTAGAAGAAGTATTTAAAGAAGTTTTACATTTGAATTTTTCAGCGAGCGTAGCGGAGTGGAGGATTTTTGTATCTAAGGTTCTAAAGGATACATGTATATCCTACCGACTGCCAGCTAGCAAGAGAGAGTCCCTTATAGGACAAAGGGATCTCAGAAGGCATGCAGATATCTTCCTATGTGTATAGTGAGAACTGAGGTTATGCAAAGAAAGGGAAGAGAAATTGATGGCTGATCTACAGAGAGCCCAGGAGCGGGTCCATGAGATGAGCATATCGAGGAGTCACACACGGAATACCGTTCTAAGATCCTCAGCCTCACACCACAGATCCGAGAGAGCTGGGAGCCATCGACCTTCAAAGCATAGAGATAGAGATTGATAGATATGGCGCATGTGCCACCTATGTAACAAACTCAAAAGAAGTTTATTTATGAAGAAAACTTTGTCATTGAACAATTAGTTCTATGGTTGATTACCTTTATTTTCATCAATGCACAAAAATTAACACAAGAAAGAGGAAAGGAAAATATGTATGAATGTATTCTAGTTTACATAACTTATAAAATAATTATTCTATAAGGAACACATACATACATAAAGGGAAATGAATTAGGGAAAATAACGTTTGAGATGCATAATATTAATAGGTTCCTTGAGAGGAACACCATTCATATCAACAATTTTATAAGCACTTGAAGTAAAATCCTCAATTACCACAAAGGGTCCAAGCCAATTTGGACTATATTTTCCTTTCTCACCAGGTAAAGCATTCACATTTCCTTGGTTTTCATATAAGACTAAATCGCCTACCAAGAATGACCGTTCAATCACCTTGTGATTATATTGTTTCTGAAGTGATTTATGATAGGCCTTAATGTATTCCAAAGCATTTATTCGTTGTTCATCTAACATTTCTAATTCTTGTAATCGTTGTTCCCAGAAAGTATCTTTGTCAATAATCCCATGAAATGAAACACGCAAAGATGGTATTTCTAATTCAAAAGGCATAATAGCGTCAGTACCATAAACAAGATTATAAGCTGAAGTATCGGTGGCTGTACGAACACTAGTCCTATAAGCCCACAAAGCATAAGTAAGTTGTGTATGCCAATCTTTCGCATGTTTGTTAATTGTTTTCTTTAATATTTGTTCAATAACCTTATTCGATGCTTCAACTTGACCATTAGATTGAGGGTAGTAGGGAGTAGAAAATCTATGTTGTATACGATATTTCTCCATGAATTTCATGACTTCTTTGTTCTTGAAGGAAGTTCCATTATCTGAAACTATCATTGAAGGAATACCAAATCATGCTATAATATGGTTAAGGATGAAATCATAGATAACATATGTAGTAGTAGAACGAAGAGGGATAACTTCTACCCATTTTGTAAACTAATCTGTAGCTGTGAGAATGTATGTATGTCCTTGAGAAGAAGCCAGTGAGATTTTTCCAATAAGGTCAAAACCCCAAATGCTAAAAGGCCACGGATCAAATTTATTACGAAGCTCACGAGTAGGAGCATGAATTAAATTACCATGTTGTTGACACTGAGGACACTTTTTGACAAATGTAAAGGAATCTTGCTCCATTGTTTGCCAGTAGTATCCCATTCTGAGAAGTTTATTGACTAAATATTTCCCACCAAAATGTCCTCCACAAGAACCATAATGAGCTTCTACTAAAGCCACAGGTACTTCAGTTTTGCTAAGACATCTTAATAGTAAACCGTTGTAAGAACATTTGTAAAGCGTTTCCCCTAAAATAATATAACAGGCTGCCAGTTTTCTAATACAATTACGCGTGTTTCTTGTTGCTGATTCAGGAAAAGTATTATCTTTAAAAAAATGAAAGACATGTGAATACCATTCATCTAAATGCAAGTTACAACAATCAACAGTAACTTTATCATAAATTGCAGGGGATTTAAGAGTGTGTATAGTAAATTGAAATTCTTAGTCATTGTTCTCAAGACAAACCAAAGAAGTCACGCTTGTCATGGCATTTGCATGTTGATTATCTTTCCTAGGTAAGTTTGAATTATGTAAGAAGAGAATTGTGAAAGAATATCTAGAGCCAAATCTCGATATTATGTCATCTTATCATTCTTAGTTTGATAACCTCCTTTGATTTGTTCCGCAATCAATTGTGAATCCCCATAAATTTCTAATTTTTTAATATGAAGGGATGAAGCTGCCCGTAAGCCAGCTATAAGAGCTTCATACTCCGCAATGTTGTTAGTACAAGGAAAAGTTAATTTATATGACATAAGGATCAGTTTCTTTGTAGGAGGGATCAAGATAGTGCCCACCCCAGATGCTTTCTTGCATCTAGAACCATCAAAATATAACTCCCAAACATCTTCTTGTTTGATTGCAAATATATTCTCATCGGAGAATTCTACTGAGTTAACAATTGTATTAGAATGAGGAAAAGGAGCTTCAGCTAAATAATTAGTTAAATCTTGTCCTTTAATTGACTTTTGAAGGATGAAATTGAGATCAAATTCCGTAAGCAATATCACCCACTTTGCTAATCGGCCAGAGAGATCAGTTTTTGAAAAAAGGTGTTTTAAAGGATTGAATTTAAAAATCACATTGACTTCAACATTCAACAAGTAATGCCAGAGTTTTTGACAAGCATAAACTAAAGCCAAGCATTTTCGTTCTAGTTGAGTATATCATGTTTCATAGTCCAACAAGGTCTAACTAATATAATATACTGCTCTTTCCTTTCCTTCACTGTCATGTTGAGCCAACAATGCACTCACTGCATTGGAAGTAGCAGAAGTATATAGATAAAAGGGTTTATTGAATTGAGTAGGTCGTAAGATAGGAGGATTAGCGAGATATTCCTTAAATTGCTCAAAATATTTCTTACATTCCTGGTTCCAAGAAAAAGTGGTATCTTTTCTGAGTAAAGAAGTAAAAGGAACAGTCCTATCGGCTAGGTTAGAAACAAAGCAATGAATAGATTGTATTTTACCTTGAAAACTATGTAATTAAGAGATATTCTTAGGAGGAGGCATGCTAACAATAGCATCAATCTTCTCAGTATCAACTTCTATGCCTCACTTAGAAATAATAAATCCTAATAATTTTCCAGAATCCACTCCAAAAGCACATTTCTTAGGATTTAACCTCATGTTGTAACTCCTAATTCTTTCAAATATTTGTCTTAAAATGAAAACATGATCTTCTCTTTGAATAGATTTCACCAAGATATCATCCACATAATCTTCCAAAATCTTATGAATGTAATCATGAAAAATCAAAGTCATGGCAAGTTGATAAGTGGCTCCCACATTTCTTAATCCAAAAGGCAGCATGACCCAATAGAATGTCCTCCAAGGTGTAATAAATGTGGTCTTAAGTTGATCCTCAATAGGAATAAAAATTTGGTTATAACCCGAAAATCCATCCATAAAAGATAATAACCCATGACCTGCTATTGAATCCACAATCATGTCAATATTAGGTAGCAGGAAGTCATCTTTTAAGGATGTTGTATTTAAATCCCGAAAATCAGTGCACATTCTTATTTTATTTTCTCCCTTAGAAACAACCACAATATTGGAAATCCATTCAAAATAATCAATAGAGCGGATGAATCTGGCACCTAACAATTTTTCAATTTTAGTTTTAACTAGCAACGCGATGCGCGGATTCATCTTGCGAATCTTATGTTTCACAGGTTTAGCATTAGGTTTAAGAATGATATTATGAGTAACAATCTTAGGGTCTATACCCGGCATATCTAAATATGTCCAAGCAAAGATATCCTTATATTATAGTAAAAGAGAAACCAGTTGATCATGTTCATCTTGACTCAAACATTTTCCAATTTTGATTATTTTTTCAGCATCATTCTTATCCACTTGAACATCAATAGTCTCAGTTATTAATAAATTACTTTATATGGGAGAATCTATTAGCAAAGGGGAAATATCTGATTCATCATGTTCTCCAAAATAGGCTTCACTATTCAAGCAATAATGCTTTCTCCTTTTATGATGAAATGTAGGTAGATCTTGATAGGCTCCTAAAAAATCAGTGAGGGCTTCATCCTTAGGAAAAATGTCCAAACTAAGATTTTGATCCATGTCAAGGAGAAGCGGATTAACCAATTTCAAATGTACACCACAAATATGATTAACATTAAGAGGAAAAGCAGATGGTTGTCTATAAGGATTGAATCCTAACCCATAAGTATAATCACAGCCTTCATTATCCAAGGGTACCTGTATACCTTGTTCATATTTACCATAACCTTTTCCATTAAACCCTGATTTCCTGAGTAAATGATAACCATAATCATATCTTTCGGCCATGTCAGATTGAGTTAAAGGAGCAGCATATGTCACAATGTCATAGCAATCTGGTTTTATTGCCTCAATTGTTTCATCGTGAGTAGCAGAAACAAAGTTACTTTTTAATTCCTCAGAAAGAGGAGATGGAATAAAAACTTGTTTTTCAAACTTAGTTTGTTCCTTCATAAATTCCAAATCTGAGACTTTATATTCTCCTAGGAAAGTAGGATTAAAATCCAATGTTCCCCAATCATCTTATGTCAGGGAAGAAGATGGAATCTCATCTTGTTTAACCTCAGGTGGTTGCTTAGGTTTTGTTACTGGTTGTATAGGCTCGGGAACCTTAACATATTATGCATTTAGGCAAGGATTTGGTGCATCATCCGCATGTAGTGTGTACATCAAATTATTATAAATGAACCTAACCTTGCGATGAAGAGTATAAGGAACCGCATGCATAGTATGTAACTAAGGTCTTCCTAATAAAAGATTATAATTGAGTGGTCCTGGCATAACATAGATAGGAGTGTAGAGAAGCACAGGACCAACTTTAATAGGTAGCATAATAATACCCAAAGTTTTCTTTGCAATATTATCAAATCCATGAATAGGAATATTATCCAGTTGAATATTTGTAAGATCGGCCTTAATTGCCCTAAGCATATCCATGCTACAAACATTAAGCCCAGATCCATTATCAATCAATGTTTTGCAAATGATACTCTGATTAATAGAGACAACAACCATAAGAGCATCATATTGATTCTGCACCTCAATGGTAGGTAAATCATCATCGAAAAACACAATAGGAGGTACAAAAGGCATAGTATGCATGCACTCCATAAATGAATTAATGTTCTCTTGATTAGGAGACGTAGCGGGGAGAGTAGATAAAGCTTTTTGCAATGCCTCATGGTATGTAGGAGAAGTTTGAAGTAATTCCCATAAATATATCTTAGCCAGAGTAGTGCGTAACTGTTCCACTAAGTCATATTCCTTAAAGGAAGAAGGTAACCTAGGTGCTTGAGGAAGCACGGGTTGAGAAGGAGGTAAAGTAGCTGGGACAGTAGGTTGGGGATTATTTTCTGTGTGATAAATATGTGAAACAGAATCTTTGTTATCAAAGAAATCCAAAGGATCTCTGGGTTTACCCTTAATAGTTATTCGAGGACACCCCTTTACCGTCATCAAAGGTTTAGGAAATATCATTTTAGGTGTCTCAATGTTGCAAATAGAGGAATATGAAGGTAACCATGCATACACTCTATGGTAAAGGTCAATTGGAGAGATTGTGGAGGAGGATGAGATGGGATGTATGGAGATCTCATTTGAACCATATGCATGCTCACTTCTATGTACCTCATTAAGGGATCTATCACTTTGTACAACAAAATCCTCATCAAAGTATTCAAAACAAAAATCATACATGTTGAACACAAGGAAGCACTACAAGCATGAAAAATGTAAATGTTTTTGTATTTTTAAAGTAATTTTGTGATTTTTATTTTTTTGAAATATAAATTCAAGGAAAAAGAAATCTATTTCTATGCTCATGCAAGATGTAAAATGAAATGTAAATCTAACACCAAGGAAAATAAATAGTTGTCTATCACGGGTTCACCAAAATGTAAGATCTAAATTTGGATTGTAACGGATCTCCTATGTAAAATTTGCATAAGGAAAGAGGTCCTAGGTCCAATTTCAATCTTTTACATTTAATTATTATAATAAAGAATGGAGGAAAGCTTGCAAAGAATAGTGGAGTAAGATACTTACCTCATAATATAGAAGATCTAGAAAAACTCATTTTTTGAAGCCTGTATTAAGTTTTTGGAAAATCTGAAGTATGATCTAGAACTGAAACGCAGAGATGAACAAAACCCAGAAATCTTTTTCTGATCTGACGTCGTCTTATGAAAAAGGTCGACCTTGACCCACAAATGTCACCCCTGACCCAATAATGTCAACCCTGACCTGCACAGCATCGACAGAAAATCTGTTTGCGGATCCCGGAAGAAAACTGAAAAGGGTATCCAAATATGGTTTCAGATCTATTGTTTTGTACCTGTAACTTCTGAAAATAGCACCTACAAATATCTAAAAATAGGGCTTTTGGGGTGGATATATAGGGTTTTTCCTTAGTCAAACCCCCGTTTTGGTGATCTCCACCTCCACAAATAGCCGAATATAGAATGTATGTGTGTGTATTTCTCTTTTGAAAAGACTCTTTAAATATGCAATATCAAAATCTAATCCTCTAGATTAATAATCCTAACATAACATAGAAATGGGAAAGAAATGCATAGATTTGAATATGACAAAGAAAGCATACCAAGCCCCCAAGGCTAAAGTATTCCTATCAACTCACAATCTGTAATTTCTACCCCATGATAATGTCCTTTGAATGCTTGAATGTTGAGAATAGTAGATCTAAAGAGAGTGCATTCTTGCTTCAATGAAGATCCATAATAGCTTGTCCTCAAAATGCTTGATTGAAATTATGATATGTACTCCTATCTTGTCCTTCTATATCATCCTCTTGCTTGTTTGCATCATCATTTCATCATGTCATCTCCCAATTTTCTTCCATTATGAAATGAAGGCAAAAGAGAGTGTTTATATAGAGATCTCAATATAGGCTTCCTCGGGCAATGCAAGGGACCCAAATTCAAATTTCACCTCGAACCATGGTTCAATTACAATCACCAATGAAGGAGGGGATATATTAATTCAAATATCAGAGAAAACGCTTCTGCATCTGAGCCCGGGGACCTATTTTAAGTTCCAGACCCCGATAAGCTCCAGATTTGAAAGCGGGGACCAACACCCGACAGAGGTCTATGTCGACCTCACCCTTGACCTAGGTCAAGGTCGACCTTGACCCTGACCTAGGTCAAGGTTGACCTCAACCCTCACCTAGGTCAGGGTCGACCTCGACCCTGACCTGAGGTTTCAGACAGGTCACCAAAAAGTATCTGTGGGATTCCTAGGTCAACCGGGGACCTAGGAAGGTGAGGGAATATTCCAGAATGTTCAGAAGGCCTAGAGGCCTAGAGAGAGAATAGGATGAGGCCTAGGAGGACAAATACATAGATCCTACCTAGAGAAAAGAGTCATGGAGAGGGAAATCCAGGAGGATTCACAAGATCCTAACCTGAATTTCACCTAAACATGCAGAATCAAGCACAAATGTATCCTAAATGCAAATCTAATATGCTAACATACTAAATGAGGGTGCTAAACCTATCAAAATGGAAGTGCTTCCATTTTAAGACAATACAAATTAATTAACCTTAATTAATTAATCTTTGTTAATTAATTAAATTCAATTTCCTAAAGTTTAAAATCAAATATTTAAACTTATTAATTTATTCTTCTAATTAAATTAATTTCATTAAATTATTTAAATTTCTCTCAAATATTCAATTTTAAATCAAAATATAATTGAATTATCTCATGTTTCAGTATTTTAATTTCAAAAATTAAATAAATAGTCAAATAAATCAACTCTTTAGTTCCAAAAGGTAACTCCAATTCAACTCTTCAGTTCCAAGAGGTAACTCTAATTCAACTCTTCACTTCTAAGAGGTGACTCCAAATCAACTCTTTAGTTCCAAGAGGTAAGTCACAAATCAATTCTTCAATTGACTAAACCATCCCCTCTTCTCTTCAGTTAAGAGGTGGAGTTTACTAATTGCTTCTCCAGTTCCTTTTGATCTTATCCATCCATTATCAAGTTTCTAGGATTGATCTCATCTGTCCAAATCATTTCCATTTCTATATAATCAACCCTTCTCAACCATTTGAAGAAGGTCTAGATTTCAAATCATTGTGCATAATTTCTCTACAGGATTCTTGTATGAAGCATAAAGTGAAATCATTATCATATTGATATCATTTTCTCAACACTCCCAAGTCACATATGTCGTTGATGCCAATATTGAGCACCATTCATATAACATTTCGTAAGGAGTAGAGAGAAGCAATAGAAGCTTCAAGCATTTTGGTTTTCATTTGTTTGTTTTCCTCTTTGATGCTTGTTATTTTATTGTTCTTAGGTTCGTTCTTAGTAGTTTGATTGGTTTCTTTCATTGCAAATCAGCACTACTAATCCTCGTTTGAGTGTGTAGAATCAAACCCTATACATTTTTATGACCCCGATGTGAATTGAATATCCTAATAATCACTTGCAGACAACAAATAGAATTTCCCAGCCTCGGCTGTATGACCGCAGTTTCATCAATTTTTTATTTTTTTGATATATTTTGTGATTTTACAATTGACAGAAGTTTTTCGCAATTGATGAAAGTTTACCGCAATCACCTGGTTTATTACCACAATTTCTCTCTATTATTTCACAATTGATTACTGTATTTTGTAATTGATTTTGATTATTTTATAGTCTCTAGTGCAAACAGTATTTCAAAATTGAAAAACATATTTCGCAATTACCATCAGTATTTTGCAACTGACAGAGAAATTTTGAAATCGCCAGAAGAAGTTTGCATTCGATAATCAAATTTCACATTTGTCTGCCATATTTTACAACTGTCAGAGAAATTTCCCAATCACCAGCTGAGTTTCACAATCGATAGACCAATTTCGCAATTGCAAACATTCTTTCACAACTGATAAAGAAATTTCACAATCTCCCAAATAATTTTGCATCGGACAACATCATTTCACAATTGCTTAAACTTCACTATTTATTGCTAAAATCTGATTTTTTCTTGTCTTCTTGGTTTCTGTGCAAGACTGAACAAATGAATAAATGGCAAGGAGAATAATCAAATGAACCCCTGGGTTTAGATCTTGAAAAGCATCCCAAAGAAGAGTAGCTCATTACTACACACAACAAAAGACAACCTTGGCAATCGTAGATAAAGACCAAATCAAATCCTTCAATAGGTATATTGATTCTCTTAAGTGTTTGGCAGCCAAATATAAAGTTAACATGAGCATTAATGGCCTTAACAATCTAGGCATTTCTGAATATGATTTATTTTGATTGTTAGGATTTTTTGGTACTAACATTTCTTGATAGCTTGTGGCATGGAAACAACTTAATCCTGGTTAAATCTAAAATCAATTCATTTGTCTTTTGGTGCTTAAAAAGAAAAATGTATGCTCAAACACCAAAATTTCATCTTTCGATTTGGTGCATAAAATTGACGTGGGGTTAAAAATGAACAAAGGCAAAGAATTTTTTAAATTGGTGCACTTAAAATTGAACAAGCAAATCTCATTTGGTTTGGGATTAAAATTGAACACTTGTGTTTGTATGGATGATAACTTAGTTCACATTTGATCTGTCGGTGCTTAAGTGATTAAACTTGTGTCTTGATTCTTTGGTGTGTTTGCACAATGTTAGAATAAAAACCTTTTTATTTTTTTAGAGAGGTTTTTTCTGGGAAAAGCGCTTCTTCCTCAAAGCATGACCTTAAATCGATAATCCTTTCGATCGGTATATAAATAAGACATGGGCCAAATCTCTATCTTATATCTAGCCAAGCTCAGGTGAGGTGTGTTGATGATAGCCTAGATCAGGTGAAGTATCCCTAAGTAGCCAACATGGTCAACTAGGCTCTTAAGTATTTCACACATGTACAAACTGATTGGATAGATGCAACATACACCATTAAAACATATTTAATTAGAGACCCACCCAGTTTACCTCCGAACAAGTGTCTTATTATAGTGCAAGGGGTTACAAAAATTCACCCCAAGATTCCCAACATATGTGTTCTAATGTATTGTGTTGATGAAATAGATCTTCATTAGCACGACAACAATACTTGGGAAAGGCGAAAACACAGGCACCTACGTCGTGGACCTTCATGTCCTAGTAGCATGACAATTGATGTGTGAGATGACAAATATCAATAGCATTGGGCCTATAATATTGCATATTGAAGTAAATTGACCGTAGATTAATCTGATTGTCTCTATTTCGACCACATGAAAACTTGCAACTTGGAAAAGTTGTAGAACATACACTTTTTATTCTTGGATCTTCAAAACATTGTGTCTATTGTGCTTTCTTGTGTGATCAGTTTTCAAAATCCAAAACCAACATCTTACACTGTCAAAACATGTTCAAAGTCTAGGGTTTCAACAAAAGTCTATTCCAGAATCAATTGTTCTGAAAAGATCATTTTATCAAACAATCCCCAAGATACAATCATTTTTCAAAGACTAACACATTTTGCCGCAATTGACTGAAGTTTGCCACAATTGACAAAAGATTATCACAATTGAGCCTTTTATTACCACAATTAATCCCTTTATTTCTGCAATCGATGAAATTTTTTCCGTAGTTGACCTTGCATTATGTTGCAATCGACGGAATTATACCGCAATTGACCTATAGCCCTGTGCATTTATTCTATCAAGACAAATTGGATTCCTCTGTCAGAAATCTACATTTTATCATTTTGTAACCTTAGAAAAGATTCCTCATGTCATGTGAAAGGTCAACGTACACATCCTAGGAAATAAATGAAGAATTATTGAAATCTCAAACATATAGGATCATCCCTCTTTGTTAGTTCAGTTATTGTTTCCCATTGATAATTCATTAAGTTCAGATTAGACTATCTTGATCTCATTATCTAAGGTTTATCAAATCATTTTTCACCGACTTTGTCTCATTTAAGGCAAGAATCAAATCATATCCTATCATCACCAATCTTTGAGATCAAGAGAAATCAAATTTTTTTCTTAGAATTACCCTTGTTGAACATGTACTCAAACTCTCTTCGAGAGGTTGTCCCTTTTGTCTGCTTTATATCACTCATTCTAGTTAAATCCTAGATAACACAATGTCTTTTACACCTTATGGAGGACCTTATACTTGGTCAAAGACTATAACCCAACCAGATGACTCCTAAATTAACTAATTTCCCCCGTGGGAAAAAGAG
The DNA here is from genome assembly GCA_018584345.1 of Thuja plicata. Taxonomy (NCBI): domain Eukaryota; kingdom Viridiplantae; phylum Streptophyta; class Pinopsida; order Cupressales; family Cupressaceae; genus Thuja; species Thuja plicata. The sequence continues at coordinate 652,968 of MU228225.1, forward strand.
CAAGAGGATGACCCATTCAAAAACATTGATCCCGCGCTATACATTGAAAATGTGCATACACTTCCACATGGTTCCCTAACGCCAACTATATTTCAACATGTCATAGAGGAAGATCTCAAAGACATAGAGAAAGATGCGCATTCTGCACAAGTTGTAGACATTGTTGTGGAAAGAAACACTGAGAGATTTCTAGCTATGTTGATAAAAAAGGGAGTCAAGCTCCCTGTTGAATTCAATGTATCAATGACATGGCCTGAAAACCCACCACCATGACAAAACACAACTCAAAACTCTCAAAAGAATCATGTGGTGTCTCAAGTCTTGTCTATTCCATCATCAACATCCACGACATCAGCATAGACTATGTCTACCCAAACTAGCTCAGCCAATCAAGATAGTACATCTTCCTCCCAAAACATGATGGATTCCAAACTGAGTGCACCCATGGTTACCAATTTATCTCAAGTATCTACCTCATGGCCTTTCACGTTGTTAGTGAACAGTTTTTCCCAAGATTTTAACTTTGAATAGGGAAAATCCTGATAAACTAACTGATTGAATTCCTAACAAAAGATAAGGAATTCTCTGCTTTATATTACTTTATGTTATGTAAGGTGCAGCTAACCTTTTCTGAAAAGATAATCATTAAGTCCTCTTCTGAGGGAAAATCTTCCCAATGAGTATTTTACTAAAAATACTGAAAAGCTTGAATCAATCAACTCATGAATATGAAAAGAATGTGTATACTGAAAAACCATTCAATTTTAATAACCAAAATCATCCACAAGATTGAATACTAAATTTGAGAAATAGATGAGCAATTTAACTTCCCCTCTCGTAACCTTTAAACTCCAAAACAACAAGTTTCCAATGTGCAACAAAGAAAAGCTAAACTTTCACAAGTAATTGATATCCACAAGAACATGAATCACTACAGAGTAAACAATAGTATCTACTCCAAAAAGTCAACATATAAAACTGTAGAATTTTATATTACTTTGCCGCAACTTCAGAAAAATATATTCAAAGTTTAAAGCATAGAATACTTAAACAAAAGTAGTTCTGATTTAGTATCTATGGAGAGACCAACCCTTTTAGATGTTAGCTATTACATATTTATACTGCTCAGGTCTGGATAACTGTATCCAAAATTACCCCTCCAGGAGTAAATAGTTTTTCGGTTAACATAACTGTGTTAACTGATTGCAATAAAGGAAATAAAATAGAGAAAGCAAAAGATGCAACTATCTAACTAGTAGGCTCCATGTGTCACGAGGTGTTGTCCATGCCAGCCGTGATTCTTCTAACTTTCCAGGTTTCATATGCAGTAGTAAATGCAGAGATAACTGATTGATGAGGCAAGCCAATGTAGGCGATCCACTATTTCCAAACCTCCTTATCTTTCTTCAGCTCTGTTATCTTTTCCCCATGCATTTCCAAGTGTTTCTGGTTAATTATTAGCATAGCTTCAGTATGTGCGACATTTGAAAAATCCTACCTTGTACGTGTCTTCCTTTCCTAAATTTCTAGAAACTTTTTCTGTATCTCCTTAATCACATCTTCCACAGAGGGAACAGAGTCACTATCTTCACCTGTGCAATGTTTGCAGAACCATTTTAGATCTCCCTGAATTATTTCATCTACGAGCTTGAGACCAAACAAGATCTCCCTGATTTTTGCTACTCCTTGTACGAGTGCCTCATTTTGACACTCAATGCAATCTTTAATTACATAGATGGTTTTGTAATCCAAACCAGCCATAGGGCATTTGGAGAGGAATCTCTGCAGCCCAAATTCTTGTATTTCCTCAATCCATAACACTTCCTTTACCCAATTGTTTCTTTATTTTTCGTACCCTTCTATGTTTGCCTCAACCTTCTTGATAATGGCAGTGGACTCTTTTAGAACTATGTTTAAAAGGTTTACCTATTTCACCATTTCATCCAAGACGTATTGCAATCATTCCTCCAACGTCTTCATGACAGCTTTGCACTTCTGCAGGTTGTTGAGAAATTGTTGATTGGCCGAAGATGTGATATCAACAATTGTAGACATTTCATTTAAAGGCTTAGGTTCTAGATGAAGGATGGCATTGATGTACTGAGCCATGCTTTTCATTACCTCTTTCATGTCTTTCTTATCTCGGGCATCCTTCCACACTCTATCTGCGATCTTTTTGTTGGATGCTTCAAATATTTTCATGTCTACAGTTTGGCTTCCTTTCCCAAGATCTATTTTAGACACCTGATAGTCTTGAGGAGCAAGATCTTCATGAAGGTTGTCTTGAGGGGTCTTAGCAATTTCTGCTAACCAATGACCACTGCTTTTTCCAAAGTTAATTCTAGACTATGTTATGGCCTTCTTCGCTTTTGAGGACTTTCCTAAACACTTGCTTACTAAATCATCCATAGGCATTGAAAGCGGTACCATACTCCTTTTCCTTTCAATAGAGGTCTCTAGCCATTTAGGCATGGTAGGCTCTTTACCTGTGGGGGAAGTATTGGTTAAAGCAAGGGTGCTCATCTGTGTATTTTCACCTTCAGCCACTCTTTGAGGATCTGCCACGCTATCTACCATATTAAGACTGGGAGTTTGATCTATTGTTGTTTTGGCTTCAGAGGGATCCAGATCAATAGTTACTCTACCCTTTGCTTTATCTTGTGCTACCCTTCTACCTTTGGTATTTTAAGGGGTAATTCTTCTGGTACTCACCGCTTCTTGTTGAACTTGAAGTTGAATCTGCGGCGTAGCTGCTTCAACTTCAACTTTTGCAGAACCTGCAATAGGATTACCAACACAAGGATTAGGAGTAACATTTATCTCTTGGTCAGAATTCTTTTGCTTGATTTTCAAGTGTTTTCTTGGGGTACTACAGGTAGTTGATTGAGTCCTCTTTGTTTTCAACCAATCTTCAATTCTTCTCAAAACTTTTGATGTATGGGAGAGCAATTCATCTTCTTCCCTTTTACTCCAATCAAGTTTAGGGATCGGTAGACATTCAATTTGTTTTACATAAAGAGGGTCGACCACCTCTTCATTTTCATCCTCCTTTATTCTGCTGGTGCTGAGGTTCACTTTGAACAACTGTATCTGGCTCATAGTTAATCTTGACCACAACATTCTCCTTATTTCCAATTCATCTGAACAATTGGCCCAGTAGTCCTCTAGGTGGGGAACATGGATAAGCAAAATTGCATGTTTGATATTATCCTTAGAAAAACCTATATAATCAAAATCTTTCCTAGCAGAATAGGGCTTGAGACATAAATTGGACAATACTGTTTTTGTCAATGCAGCTTGTTTTAAACTAGGGCATATGTAATGATCGATTTCAATAGGAAAGAGGAAAGAAGGTGACTTTTTGGCAGTTTCAGATGAATCCATCACACAGACAAGTTGCCTATATATTTCAGACAAAATAATGTTATCGAGACAATAACGTGGCAACCTAAAAGGTTCTCCGGTGAAGCCCCTAACTCTGAGGTATGTGAACCTGGGAAACTGAGTATAAAAGAAACCATAGCTTTTAATTGCTTTCATGGACTCTTTAGACAATCTGCAATTTTCATGACCTTGAAGTTCAAATACCAACCTCCCGAGAAACACATCATTTACCCTCTGGAACTCTTTGCAAGGCTTGCCAACCTGGAGGCTTGTGTAATACTGGTAGATGGTCATTTCATCTATCCAAGGCTCATGAGGAAGCCCTTCCCATTCTTTGGACACAGCTAAGATGTAGACCAAAAAGGAAGACAAGAAAAATGAGCCAAAATTGCTTACAGCTAGTAGACCTTTATGCAAACCTTTAGCTATTAAGTTAGCCCAGTCGATAAATTTTTCTCCTTCAACAATCTTCTGGATGAAGAAATACATCCAACTCTCCCAATGAAAGGCATGATCATTTCCTTTTACTCTGTTCAAAAGTAGCACAATGTCATTGATTTCTTTAATGAAATTCTCAATGGTTAACAGCTTGGGCAACCTTGAGCCTCCAAGAGCCGGTTTTAGGAGCCATGTTTGAGCTACGATAGAGTCATAGCTCTTCTTGTTGTCGCTATATAAGCATTTGACCTGATCAAATGTCCAAGGCTCATAGGGTTCTTTATGAGGAATTCTCAAAGTTGAACTGACGCTAGCCCTATTTATTCTGGCTAACACTTCACCTGTACTCTTCTTGATACACCTGGTATTAGGGTCATAACGGTTTGCACATTTGATAACCAGCTCAGGGCATCCTATGGCCAATGGGAAAGCGACGGCTTTGACTAACCCACTACTGGATAGCTTTTGGTATATGGGCCCTGGTTGAACATTTTTAATCTGCTCTAACATCTTGGTTAGGCTTACATTTATGAGAAAGGTATCTCGAATTTCAGGGAGGGAGCTTAATAAGCATGGTTTCTCTGGTTTGGGCAGCTTGGGCCTAAAGAGGGTCATGGCTTGTTCGAAAAGAAAGGTTTGCAGAAATAAAGAAAAATTGAAATACTTCTAACCAAAACTAGGTGCAAGAAAAATGATAGAGAAAATTGTATAATGAACTTACCGTTTTCAGTAAAGCTAAGCACTCCAGCCCCTTTTCTTACCAGTTGACACTTGGAATTCGAGAATGACCTAAAAAACAATTATACTAAAAAAGAAGGGAATTTAAGGAGTGATTTCAAAAATCTTAGGATGGATATGGAGTGGGTGAAGGAATTAATACCAAGCATGTCAAATGTACTTGACAAGACTTGCATGGATGCTTTTAGTTAATTCTCGTCAAATCCGCACGCGGATCAACTTCCCATGATGTCAACAAATCTCTATTTTTCATTCTCTGAAAACCAACTGTGCTTGGCATGCGTTTTCCTAGCTGTCATATTCATTGCCTTTCACATCTTTAGTACTGATAGGAGGTGGGACCCATTCTTTTGTTTAGAAAATCGTGTCCATTTCTTTCAATAAAACACCTGCGGGAAAGAGAGAAAAACTTCGTCAGAAAACAAACGGAGTCGAATTTGAAGTTGAAGTTATTCACTTGACTCAAATTCGACTTCAACTTCAACTTTGCACAAGTTGGTTCGGGCTGATGAGGAAGAACATTTGACTTCATTGGGTGAAGAATACTGGATTGAACTTGAAGTTGAAGTATGGTATAGGTTCAAGTTCAGCTTCAAGTTGGCATGTTAGGATTTGTCTGATATTATTAACATGGCGAAAATGTGGGGTAACAATTGGCTCTGACTGGGGAATGAGACTATAAAGGATCAGATATGAACTTATGATCTCTGGTTCCACAGATCGGCTTTAAGCTGACTTCAACTAAAAGGGACACAAAAACATAAAAGCTGAAACAAAAGACAAGAAAGGGACAAGGCAAGGGAAAACGTGTATTTACAATGAAGGCAGCAAGGAAACTTAAAGCTGGAAAAGCTTAAGATCTTGTTCGTTATAGGACAGGGGTAGATCATCACCATTAAAGTATTTCAGCTTGAATGCATTGGAGCCCAATTCCTAAGATATGACAAACGGTCCCTTCCACAAACTTTCAAATTTGGTGTGACCCTCTAGGTTCTCTTCTTTTATCCCATAATAGCACTTGATCTCCTTCCATAAATTTTTGAGGTCTTGCTTTCTGATCAAAAATTCTCTTCACCCTCGCCTAGTGCTCTATAATGTGATCCACTAACTCTCTTCTTTCCTCTTCAATCTTTTGAAGGTACATTATCCACTTTTCAATAGAACTAGAAAACACCCCATCTTCTATTACCTTTTGCAGGTTTTTAGCGGCCAACTCTAAAGGCAGGGACAACTGTGCCTCAACTCCGTAAACTAATTCGAAGGGAGTCATGCCAATAGCCCTCTTGGGAGAGGTTCTATCTGCCCAAAGTGCTTCATACAGCCATTTATGCCAGTCCCTCCCTCTTTCATCTACCAATTTTTTCATGATATTGATCAGATTTTTGTTTGTGGACTCAGCCTGTCCGTTACCTTGGGGAAAATAATTAGAGGCATGTGATAAATGGACGCCATGGTCATAGTAGAATAAATAAATTTCTCTAGACGATAAATTCTGAGCATTATCAGTTACTATCTTGATTGGCACCCCAAAGCGAGTCAGAATATTCTCTGTTAAGAATTTACACACTACCTGTGACGTCGTAGCTTTGACAGGAATTGCTTCAACCCATTTGGTAAAGTAGTCTGTGGTAGTGAGAATATGAGTGTGACTAGCACTAGAGTTTGGGTTGATGGGGCCAATAAATTCTAACCCCCACTGGTGGAAGGGTTCTTCTATAATCACTGGTTTCAAGGGAAGAGCAGCCAGATGTGGTTTGCCAGTAAACAACTTGTACTTTTCACAATCACCTACCCATTTATAAGTGGATTTGAACATATCTGGCCAATAATAGCCACTTCTTAGGATTTTAAAGGTCGTTACCATGGAAGAAAAATTTCCTCCGCAAGCTTCACTATGGAAGGTCTTGAGCAGATTCTCCTATTGGTCTGTATATACACATCTCAGGAACATTCAATCTAGACCTCTTTTGTATAGGATGTCATCAAAAATCACAAACTTCTCTACTCCAAGATAAAGACTTCTCTGGTCCTTTCCTTTCAAGTGATCTGGACATTGCCCATAATTCAGAAAATATGTTATGTCCGAGAACCATTCATCTTTCAATCCAACTAACAAACAGCTAGGATAGGCTTCTTCTTCTCTATTATCTGCCATTAGTTTGTAGAGTCCTTGACCTCAAACCAACTTAGAGGGTTTGATATCAATGTCAAACTCTTGCACCTTTGATACCCACGTGGCTCGGTTGTTTACAGCTACATCCTATTGTGTAAGGATGCTCTTAGCTGTTGCGGACAGGATGTAGACTACAGAATGTAAATGAAGGATATAGTACCAGAACTGCTTCATGGCTTTCACAACAGTAAAATCTTGTTTCTCAGCTTGAGAATAGTGCAACTCATGTCTCTTCAGAGGAATTATCATAAAATAAATAGGTACTTCTTCATTCTTTTCATCTTTCTGAAGCAGGATGCCAGACACAGTATGGTCTGATGCATAACAATACATTACAAAATCTTTCCTAAAATCTGGATAAAAAGGATAGGTGCTTTTGCAGTAGCCTCTTTGACTTCTTCAAATGCTTTGACTACCAAATTGTCCCATTTACAATTATGCTTCTCACTTAACAGTTCTGCCATAGGTTTTGTAGTTTCGGCGAAATCAGGCACGAATTTTTAGAGAAAGTTGATCTGACCAAAGAAAGATCTGACGCCATTACGGTTAACAGGAAGACACAATTGCTGAATTTATTTTACTCTTTCTAGGTCAATATTGATCCCTTCCTTCAAAACTATATGTCCTAACAGCTTCCCTTCAGTCACACCAAAGATTGACTTCTTGGGGTTTAGTGAGATTCCGTGTTATCGGCACTTTTGCATTACTTCTCTTAGATCTTTTAGATGCTTTCTTTGCTTCTTGGAGAATATGGTCATATCATCAAGATAGACTGTAATGCTTTTATTCAGAAGATGCCCAAAGGTTGAGTTCATTGCCCGTTGGAAGGTTGCATCGACATTTATTAACCCGAACGACATTCTCTGATAAGCGAAAGTACCCCAAGGGGTTGTGAACGTCGTCTTATGTTGATCTTCCTCAGCAATTCCTATCTAGTTATAGCCAGATAATCTATCAAGAAATGACATCATTTCTGAGCCAGCTACTATTTGGAGAATATGGTCCATTATGGGCAGAGCGAAGTTATCCTTTAGGCTTGCCTAATTCAAGTTCCTAAAGTCTACACAGATCCTTATCTCTCCACTTTTCTTCCTTACGGGTACTATGTTAGCTACCCATGTGGAGTGGTGTATTGGGAAAATTATGCGAGCATTGAGCATCTTATCAATTTCTTTAAATATTGCATCTGAAACCTTTCGGTTATAAGTCCTTAATTTCTGCCTAAAAGAAGAAATACCTGGCTTTAGAGTGATATGGTGCTTGAACTGGCCTCCCCTGAATGTTTTCAAGTCTTTGTATAACCAGACAAATACATCTATGTATTCTTTCAACAACTCGATGAATCGTATTTTCTCACTTGTATCACAACAGGTCCCAAGATTCACCATCTTAGGATTGTCTGTATCTCCTAGGTTGACCTTCTCATAGCCACCACTTTCGGCCTCTTTGGGAAATGAATTTTGAGTTGAGAAAGCATCCCGCCTGTCGAAAAGCTTCTCAAGTTTGACTAGGCCTTTAGGTATCACATTACCTTTTAGTTGCATTATACCTTCCATCTCCTCACCAGCTGTGTCAGGACAGAACTTCCTACATTCTGACTCAGCACCTTCAAAATAATTAGTGGCAAACTTCTCCATACTTTGTAAGAAAGCATTAATGTGAGTGTCATCTTTGAATACTTGCCATGAGTTATTGTTGTTAGGGATGCTTAGCCTATGGATAATCTCAATATTATATTTGTCAGTTATAAAGTTAGGATGAGGAATTAGCAAAGAAGCCGACACTGCCAAGGAATCTGCTTTGGCGTTAAGCTCTTTAGGTATTGATTTGATATAAAAAGCTTTGAACCCTTCAAGTTTGTCCCATACTCGATTTCTATAGTGCCTTAGCCTTTCATTTTTCACCAAGAATAGATTCTTGACTTGTTTTACTATTAACTCAGCATCTCCCTTCACCTTTAGCAATTTGATATTCTTGTTTTTTGCCTCTTCCAACCCCAGAAGCAAGGCTTCATATTCCGTTGTATTATTTGTATTTTCAAAAGCCAACTTAAAAGAAGAAGGGAAAGTATGACCTGAAGGGGAGACTAACACTATGCCAGCTCCTAAACCACTCAAGTAGTAGCTTCCATCGAACTCTAACACCCAAGGTGTATCTGCATCTTCTGACTACATACTTGCTTCTTCAGTTTCAAACATAATCAAATAATTAGCAAAATCAGTTTCTTGGTAGAGGATTTGAGATTTAGGGTCATCAGATGGGAAAACTGTATATTTAGACTTGGCTTCGGGTAACAAGGTTACTTTTTCCCTCCCAATGGGCATGACAGCTTGGGACCAATCCATCTTGACTTCTCCTCCCAAATCCCGATAGAAAGTTCTACTAAGGAGCATGTCGTAGCTAGTAGGGATATATACCACAAGGATGGTAATCTTTATTCTCTTCTCAGGAAAAGCTACTAAAGAGACTAGAGCATCCTTGATTTGACCTATTAAAGGTACCTACTTGGAATCCATTGAATAACATCTGCCCAAAGTCTTGGTTAAAGAGAGGTCAAGGGCTTTAGCTACTACAATTGGCATTATATTATTTGATGCCCCAGAATCTATAATACAATTGCTTAATTTAAAGCCATGGAGGAAAAGGGATACATAGAAGGGATCAGGTTTTTCTTTATAGGATGTTTCTTGGCTTACCTTATCAAGCTGAATCTATTCTTTATGATAGTCTGGCTTCTTGGTTTTGGTTTCTTCACTAGAAGAAATTCTATTTGTCTGCTTAGTAGATACATCAGGTGAAGGTTGATGGACATACTCAACTAATTTGTTGAGCTCATTAGGATTCATTCTCAAGTATTCAGCAAGAGATATTTGTATTCTAGATGTTTTGCAAAACTCAACTATATCAAATGATGAGTCAAGATCAGACCTTTTTAAAATTTGAGTCAGAGGAGACTGAGCTTTTGATGACTTACTCTCGCCTTCGCCTCTGGCTTTGAAATCTTTTTCCTAAGTAGGAATTGCAATATTTTTGAATTGAAGATCAGCTTTGGCTCCCTTCTGCCCTCTAGTCAGCATTGAACATGAAGATTATTCCAAAGTTAAAAGAATATCACCACCTCTATCTGAGTCAGATTCATACTCAAGGAAGTAACTCACAGAGTCGCCAGGTCCTTCAGAATGTTCTTCTTTTATTATTACATTTGTTGCGGCTGCTTTTTCTGCTTCAAGTTGTTCATGCCTCACATTTTTAGGACATGTAGCCACTTCATGATCACTAGTCAGGTGAAAGACGCACATGTTGGTTTTGTTAGGAGGGGGATCAATTTGCAGTCTCTGTTGACTAGGGGGCAGGTTAAATTGTCTCCCTTGATTAGGAGCATTTTGGCTGGGATATTTCCTTGGGGTATCCTTATAAGGAAATGAATTTTTAGGGAGTTGTTTCTTTACTGCTATAAGATCATTTGCCAGTTTCTGAATTAGTGAATCATTTAAAGAAGAAGAAGATGTTGAGGCTTGAGAATTTGGTATTTGCACATCTTTGTTCCATTTGCCAGATATAAGAAGATCATCTTGTAACTCTATGGTGAGAGTTTGGGATGCTCCAAGAGTAGTGGGATTGGCTCTTTTTAAAGGGAAAGCGACATTTGGGGGCATGGCATTCAAAAAGAAACATTTTTGGTTTTCATCACTTGGTCTGCTAGCAGTGGGTATCTGATGCAAGGCTTTGTTGAATCTAGCTACAAATTCCTACATGGGTACCTGTATTTCCTTTTTCATTTGGCTAAGCTGGATGAGTAAAGAATTAGCATCATCGGCTGACTTGAACCTAGCTTCAAATGCAGTCTTCATATTATCCCAAGAAGTGGTAGAGGCATTAGGTAAATGGTAAAACCAGTCAGCCACTGAGTCAGTCAGGGTCTGAATGAACAATCTTACGGCAACATCTTCTGTTGCTACCACCAAGACACCACATGCGGTATTAAAAGCATTTAGATGTTCTTCGGGAGACTTCTTTCCATCGCCACTAAATCTGGGGAGGACTTATCTTGCTCCTTTAGGTAATCTTCCCAAATTACCTTGTAAATGTAGAGGACCTACTTCAACGCCCCAGGGTTGATTTAGAGTCATTCTTGGTTGTCTGAAATTGAGAGGGAGAATATTAATTGTAGAGGGAATCAGAGTCCCAGGGATAATCAAAGACTGAATGGATGGTGATTGGTTGTCTCCTCTAGGAGGGGATGATGGTCTACTAGTGGTTTGAGCTTTCTTTCTTCTCAAATTAAGATCAGGCTTAAAATGGATTCTTGATAGATCTTCAAAATCTTGATCTACTAGACCTTTGAATCTGTCAGTTCGAGTATACCTTTTCTCCGCCAGGGTGACAAAAAAGCACTGTAATTTTGATCAAATTAGTTAATTACACCGGCAACTCTTGCTACCACTACTTCTTCTTGGGCTACTAGAATTCCCCTGACCCTCTCAGCTATTTCTTCTCCTCTCTCTAACACCCATTGTACTTGGAGGTATTGTTGATTGCTGGCTCAATTGGCCCAAGCACAAGCGTTAAGATCAGAGATAATGTCTTCTTGTGTATCTAGGAAACCTAGATTGGGTTGTAGAACAGGCACCTGATTATGATATGGGAGAACCATTGTCTGAAACCATATAATTATTGAGAACTTTAGGGAAAGGGATTCTGCTTTCGCACTTTCCCCAGTGGAGTCGCCAAAAACTGTTAGTGAACGGTTTTTCCCAAGATTTTAAATTTGAATAGGGAAAATCCTGATAAACTAATTGACTAAATTCCTAAAAAAAGATAAGGAATTCTCTGCTTTATATTACTTTACATTATGTAAGGTGCAGCTAACCTTTTCTGAAAAGATAATCATTAAATCCTCTTCTGAGGGAAAATCTTCCCAATGAGTATTTTACTGAAAATACTGAAAAGCTTGAATCAATCAACTCATGAATATGAAAAGAA
>MU228225.1:664812-675594 GCA_018584345.1 Thuja plicata
GTAACCTTTAAACTCCAAAACAACAAGTTTCCAATGTGCAACAAAGAAAAGCTAAACTTTCACAAGTAATTGATATCCACAAGAACATGAATCACTACAGAGTAAACAATAGTATCTACTCCAGAAAGTCAACATATAAAACTGTAGAATTTTATATTACTTTGCCGCAACTTTAGAAAAATATATTCAAAGTTTAAAGCATAGAATACTTAAACAAAAGTAGTTCTGATTTAGTATCTATGGAGAGACCAACCCTTTTAGATGTCAGCTATTACATATTTATACTGCTCAGGACTGGATAACTGTATCCAAAATTACCCCGCCAGGAGTAAATAGTTTTTCGATTAACAAAATTGTGTTAACTGATTGCAATAAAGGAAATAAAATAGAGAAAGAAAAAGATGCAACTATCTAACTAGCAGGCTCCATGTGTCACGAGGTGTTGTCCATGCCAACCATGATTCTTCCATCTTTCCAGGTTTCATATGCAGCAGTAAACGCATAGATAATTGATTGATGAGGCAAGCCAATGTAGGCGATCCTCTATTTCCAAACCTCCTTCTCTTTCTTTAGCTCTGTTATCTTTTCCTCGTGCATTTTTAAGTGTTTCTGGTTAATTATTAGCATAGCTTCAGTATGCATGACATTTGAAAAATCCTGCCTTGCAGGTGTCTTCCTTTCCTGAATTTCCAGAAACTTTTTCTGTATCTCCTTAATCACATCTTCCACAGAGGGCACGGAGTCACTGTCTTCACCTATGCAATGTTTGCAGAACCATTTTAGATCTCCCCGAATTATTTCATCTACGATCTTGAGACCAGACAAGATCTCCCTGATTTCTGCTACTCCTTGTACGAGCGCCTCATTTCACCACTCGATGCAATCTTTAATTACATAGATGGTTTTGTCATCCAAACCAGCCACAGGGCATTCAGAGAGGAATCTTTGCAGCCCAAATTCTTGTATTTCCTCAATCCATAACGCTTCCTTTACCCAATTTTTTCTTTCTTTTTCATACCCTTCTATGTTTGCCTCAACCTTCTTGATAATGGCAGCAGACTCTTTCAGAACTGTGTTTAAAAGGTTTACTTGTTTCACCATTTCATCCAAGACGTATTGCAACCATTCCTCCAACATCTTCACGACAGCGTTGCACTTCTGCAGGTTGTTGAGAAATTGTTGATTGGCCGAAGACGTGATATTAACAATTGCAGACATTTCATTTAAAGGCTTAGGTTCTGGATGAAGGATGGCGTTGATGTACTCAGCCATGCTTTTCATTGCCTCTTTCATGTCTTTCTTATCTCGGGCATCCTTCCACACTCTGTCTGCGATCTTTTTGTTGGATGCTTCAAAGATTTTGATGTCTATAGTTTGGCTTCCTTTCCCGAGATCTATTTTAGACACCTAGTAGTCTTAAGGAGCAAGATCTTCATGAAGGTTGTCTTGAGGCGGCTTAGCAATTTTTTCTGACCAATGACCAGTGCTTTTGTCAAAGTTAATTCTAGACTATGTTCTGGCCTTCTTCGCTTTTGAGGACTTTCCTAAACACTTGCTTACTAAATCATCCATAGGCATTGAAAGTGGTACCATAATCCTTTTCCTTTCAATAGAGGTCTCTAGCCATTTAGGTGTGGTAGGCTCTTTACCAGGTGTGGGGGAAGTATTGGTTAAAGAAAGGGTGCTCATCTGTGTATTTCCACCTTCAGCCACTCTTTGAGGATCTGCCATGCTATCTGCCATAGTAAGACTGGGAGTTTGATCTATTGTTGTTTTGGCTTCAGAGGGATCCAGATCAATAGTTACTCTACCATTTCCTTTATCTTGTGCTACCCTTCTGCCTTTGGTATTTGAACAGGTAATTCTTCTGGTACTCACCGCTTCTTGTTGAACTTGAAGTTGAATCTGCGGCACAACTGCTTCAACTTCAACTTTTTCAGAACCTGCAATAGGATTACCAACACAAGGATTAGGAGTAACATTTAGCTCTTGGTCAGAATTCTTTTGCCTGATTTTCAAGTGTTTTCTCGAGGTACTACAGGTAGCTGATTGAGTCCTCTTTGTTTTCAACCAATCATCAGTTCTTCTCAAAACTTCTGATGTATGGGAGAGAAATTCATCTTCTTCCCTTTTACTCTAATCAAGTTCAGGGATCGGTAGACATTCAATTTGTTTGACATAAAGAGAGTCGACCACCTTTTCATTTTCATCCTCCTTTATTCTGCTGGTGCTGAGGTTGACATTGAACAACTGTATCTGGCTCACAGTTAACCTTGACCACAACCTTCTCCTTATTTCCAATTCATCTGAACAATTGGCCCAGTAGTCCTCCAGGTGGGGAACATGGATAAGTGAAACTGCATGTTTGATATTATCCTTAGCAAAACCCATATAATCAAAATCTTTCCTAGCAGAATAGGGCTTGAGACATAAATTAGACAATACTATTTTTGTCAATGCAGCTTGTTTTAAACTAGGGCATCTGTAATGACCGATTTCAATAGGAAAGAGGAAAGCAGGTGACTTTTTGGTGGTTTCAGATGAATCCATCACACAGACAAGTTGCCTATAGATTTCAGACAAAATAATGTTATCGAGACAATAACGTGGCAACCTAAAAGGTTCTCCGGTGAAGCCCCTGACTCTGAGGTATGTGAACCTGGGAAACTGAGTATAAAAGCAACCATAGATTTTAATGGCTTGTATGGACTCTTCAGACAGTCTGCAATTTTCATGACCTTGAAGTTCAAATACCAACCTCCCGAGAAACACATCATTTACCTTCTGGAACTCTTTGCAAGGCTTGCCAACCTGGAGGCTTGTGTAATACTAGTAGATGGTCATTTCATCTATCCAGGGCTCATTAGGGAGCCCTTCCCATTCTTTAAACACAGCTAAGATGTAGACCAAAAAGGAAGACAAGAAAAATGAGCCAAAATTGATTACAGCTAGTAGACCTTTATGCAAACCTTCAGCTATTAAGTCAGCCCAGTCAATAAATTTTTCAGCAAATCCAAGCACTCCAGCCCCTTTTCTTACCAGTTGACGCTTGGAATTCGAGAATGACTAGATAAAAAATTATACTAGAAAAGAAGGGAATTTAAGGAGTGATTTCAGAAATCTTAGGATAGATATGGAGCGGGCAAAGGCATTAATACCAGGCATGTCAAATGTACTTGAAAAGACTTGCAAGGCTGCTTTTAGTTAATTCCCATCAAATCCGCATGTGGATCAACTTCCCATGATGTCAGCAAATCTCTATTTTTCATTATCTGAAAACCAACTGTGCTTGGCATGCATTTTCCTAGCTGTCATATTCATTGGCTTTCACATCTTCAGTACTGACAGGAGGTGGGACCCATTCTTTTGTTTAGAAAATTGCATCCATTTCTTTCAATAAAACACCTGCGGGAAAGAAAGAAAAACTTTGTCAGAAAACAAACAGAGTCAAAGTTGAAGTTGAAGTTATTCACTTGACTCAACTTTGAATTCAACTTCAACTTTGCACAAGTTGGTTCAGGCCGATGAGGAAGAACATTTGACTTCATTGGGTGAAGAATACTAGATTGAACTTGAAGTTGAAGTATGGTATAGGTTCAAGTTCAGCTTCAAGTTGGCAGGTTAGGATTTGGCTGATATTATTAACATGGAAAAAATGTGGGGTAACACATGTCAACCTCTAAAACTATTTCATCAACACCCCAAACAAGTAATAACCCTTTTGTTACTACCCAGACACTGCAGTCTATCCCTATTAGCTTTGGATTTAATACTTTCAAACAACTCTGATCAATCTCTATAGGTCCAACATCCAGTTAACGTCTGCCAAAGGCTACATCTTTGTTCCAACATGGATCCCAACAACAACAACAACAACCTTTGACCCATCAGATACCCCAATATCAAAATCACACCCTGGGAAATCAATACCAAATCCCAAGGAGATCATATGTCCCAATATAAAGAACTCAAAGGAAATACCTTATACCAAGCATGAGATGAAGATTCAATGCCAGAAATGTTCCTCAATCTCTGACATACATGCTAATACAAAAAGTATAGAATCTATAAATGAAAATGATTGTCATACAAAATTAGGGACAAACTAAGTCCTTTACAACTGAGGACTTGTACCCATACCCATTTGATCATTTGTTTCACATGTCACCATTTCCAACACACTTTTTGGTGCCTAAATTTGATAAATACAAAAGAAATACCAATCATGTAGAACAAATCAGGGAGTTCTTTTCTATTTGCATTAAAGTCACACACAATGAAACTTACCTAATGTGATTGTTTCCATAGAGTTTAGCCGGACTAGCAATGGAATGGTTCTCACACTTGCCGCATGACATCCAATCTTGGGGAGAATTGGCTGAAAATTTTATTACTCACTTCCATCACAACATAGAATGCAAGGTCAACATCAAGGACCTTTGTGACATTAAGAAAAAAGATGGTGAATCATTTGTTAAATTTTTACAAAGATGGAGAAACACTGCCAAAATAATGGCATACGATGTGCCCAAACAATATCTAATAGTCATGTTTGTTGACAATCTGATCCCAGACATGTCATTTACAATAGAGCTCCAACTCACTCTAAATTTCAAACAACTGATAGAGCGAGGAGTTCGATTTGAGAAAAACTTGGTCAAATGAGGAATTCTTGCGGATCCTACCCAAATGAAAACCACAAACAATGCAAAAAATAAATCCAAATGGTGGAGCAAAAATAATAATGTCACCAATGATGGTGTCATTGATGTCAAAATAGTAAATTATGCTCTACTGAATATCTCATTACAAGGAGCACCCATGGAGAATCAAAAACCCATGGTGCACACTCAGTAGACGAATAATTAGATTCAAACACTAACTACTCAAGCAACAACTGTGTCCCACAACCAACCTAACACACAACACCCATAAAGGTTTCCTTTTCCTAAATGTTAGTACACACCATTAGGAAAGTCGATAGAATCAACACTGGAAAAGTTGATTCAAACCAACAATATCACTCTACTAGAAATTAGATAGTATGAACATGGTGTTGTGAAACCCAAGTGGTGGAATGATAACAACTTTTGTGAGTACCATCTGGTTAAAGGACACAATACATCAAAGTGCTATCGATTGAAAAATGTTTTACAAGACCTAATCGACCAAGGGATAATTGGTGTTACAAATACCTAGTCCAATGGTACAACAGATCACACTATCTTCAATGATACATTTCATGACCGTAATAAAGGGAAATCCTATGTGTCTGGTGGAGAGTCCAAGCAAGTGAACTATACCTATGCCAACTTTGATAGCACAATAAATTGCATATACCCTTCGGAAAGCCAAATTGCTACAATCACTATCAGAGATACCAATGCCAAATGCATTGTCACAACATGACATTCCAAAGTTTTTTTACAAGGAGTGCCTTCTACCTTAGCTACCCCAACTAATCCCATAATAACTTCAAATCCATAACCTAGTTTGGTGGATCAAATCAAGAGTACACCTACCCAAATCTCCATGTTTGAACTGTTGCGCATATCCCCACAGCATAAGCAAGCTTTGGACTAAGCACTTCAAAACACATATGTCCCACAAGACATAACTATAAAGAACTTCCAAACCATGGTCAATTATAAAATGCCACATTTGCAGACCATGATGTGCCACTACACAAGCCTTTGTACAATGATTCCCTTCATTTTCTTATCCAAGTGCATAAACATACTATCCAAAGAGTCCTCATTGATGGTGGGGCTAGATTAAACATATGTACTCTTAAAGTGATAAAAAACTTGCACTACTTAGAATCTAGCATTTATATCACAAGGAGGATAAATATCATATCATATGACAAGGAAGAATGGTCATCGAAAGGTATCCTCATTTTACTAGCCAAGATAGGGCCAGTGATAAAGAGAACTTTATTTCAAATCCTAGACCTTGAATTAGGATATAACATGTTGCTCAAAAGGCCATGGATACATGAAATTCAAGTTGTACCTTCAACATATCACTGGTGCATCAAATTCCCTTACCAAGGAGCATAAATCATCATTGAGGGAGATCCCAACCCCTTCCAGTATTGCAACACTATAAAAGGTAGTATAGATAATCAGGTACCATCAAATCAAGAAGCTAGTATTCCTTCCGCTTCTGATTTCATTCCCAAGGTCATACCAAGAAAGTTGGTTAAGATATCAATCCAAGAAAAAGGATGTAGTGAATGCAGCTATGAACAAGCCTTCATAATCACCAACATGCCTCAATCTCCTAGATCATATAGAAGGCCTGGGCCAACATAAACAAATGAAACTCCAAAACCAATGTTATTCAAATGTCTGCCAACCATATTTATCAAATGGGGACACATAGCTGAAGAAAATCCCTTTGATCTGGACATTAACACCTAGTTATATCAAGATCCTCAAGAGACACCAGCAGTACAAATACCCCTGACACAATATGGAGCTGGATATACTATGCTAAAACAATATGGATATGACGGTAAAACTAGTCTGGGGGAAAGACAACATGAATTGATCGAATTATCTTTACCACCAACTCAAAGGAATAAAAGAGGACTAGGATATGGTCAAGGCATGACCAGTACAGCTGTTTGAGATATTTTAGTAAACTGACAAGAGATTGCTGGATCAAACCCGGGGCAAAATAAAGAACATAATATGATCAACAATATACTCCAAAAACTATTGCCATCACAAGTGGAAACCACAAATTTCCAAATAACCCTTAATCGGGCAATCTCAAATAATGTAGAAAGTGAAATACATGACGAGCATTCTAGCGTGAATGATTCTCACGAGTATGAGTGGTTATCCCTCCATGACTCTGAATCATCTATTCCCGGACATTCCCCTTGATCCACTAGTACCATAAACCTCAATGACATGTTTGACCAACTAAACCTAGAAGATCATCCCTGTATTGATAAGCATATTGATTTTCATTCCTTAGATAGAGCGTCTGCTTTCCATTCCAAATTTTTTGGAACTATCACTACAGTTCCATTTACCCAAACTAATCCTTCCTCCCACGTTGACCTTTGTTTAGTCTATCATGAGTCAAAAGAATGGAACCAACAAGGACATGCTGACATAGACATTTTTTAGAATGATGAAGCCATTGTAGACTTCATGAGGATTCGAGAAGTAGTGTCATTAAGAGATCACAAGGCATGATTCTTCTTTGACTTAGACATATCAACATACTTTGGGGAGGAGGCTCCTCTTTCCAATTGAAAAAGTAAAAATAAAAACAAAAAACAAGTCATTGAGTGAAAACCGAAAGGCACTTTCTGACAATGAAAAATAAAGATAAAGGACGTATCTTCTGGTGAAAACCTCTTTGAGGTGCTAGAGGATGGAAATTTGGATACCCTACCCTTAAAACAAGAGCAATCAACATTGATAGTAGAAGAAACAAAGGTAGTGAATCTAGGGGATGAAAAGAATCCTAAGAACATCTATATGGCTAAATCTCTTTCATTTGAGGAAAGAGAACAATTCATTGATTTTTTCAAAGAATGACAAATCAACTTTGCTTGCTCTTATACTAACATGCCAGGTTTGGATCCATAGCTTGTACTACATCACCTACCCCTTTTGTCGAATGCAAAGACAGTAAAGCAAAGGTTAAGAAAGATGCATCCTCACATTGCTCTACTTGTCAAGGATGAACTAAAGAAACTTCTAGATG
This sequence comes from Thuja plicata, assembly GCA_018584345.1. NCBI lineage: Eukaryota > Viridiplantae > Streptophyta > Pinopsida > Cupressales > Cupressaceae > Thuja > Thuja plicata. The sequence continues at coordinate 672,544 of MU228225.1, forward strand.
CAGGGTTCATAAGACCCATCCCATATGTGGACTCGATATCTAATCTGGTATCGGTTACAAAACATTGTGGTCAGATTTGAATATGCACAGACTTCAGGGACCTGAACAAAGCATGCACAAAAGCTTATTTCCCATTACCAAATTTCGATATGATCATAGATTTGACAACAAAGCATCAAATGTTATCACTCATGGATGGATTCTCGGGATATAACCAAATAAAAATTGCATCAGAGGATCAACATAGGATAACATTACTTGTGCATGAGGTACTTATTGCTGGAATGTGATGCCATTTGGCCCCAAGAATGTAGGTACCACCTATCAACGCGTCATGACGATACCATTTCATGGTTTGATTCATAAAACATTGAAGTATTATGTCGATGACATACTAGCCAAGTCAACACTCAAAGAAACTCATCTACAAGTTTTGGGTCAGATATTCGATAGAATGCAAGAATACAAGGTACGACTCAACCCAAAGAAGTGTGCATTTAGAGTCGCTACTAGAAAACTCCTTGGTTTCATTGTATCATACAGAGGAATTAAAGTAGATCTAGAAAAATTTAAGGCCGTCCTTGACATGCCACCACCTACAAATCTGAGGCGGCTATGGGATCTACAAGACAGATTACAATATATCAAGAGTTTCATCGCCCAACTGGCAGATAAGCATCATCTGTTCAAACACTTACTACATAAAGGCACAATCTTTGTATGGACAAAATAATCCAACAAGATTTTCAAACTTTTAAAGATCATCTACTCAAGTTCCCTGTATTGGTGCCACCAATTCTAGGCAGACCACTCCTATTATATATATCAGCAATGAAATCAACACTAGGTGTTCTTTTGGCACAACCTGATGATTAGGGCAAGGAAAGGGTCGTCTACTACTTCAGTAGAACATTGGTGGGCTACAAACTCAACTGTTCAGTAATAGAAAAGGCATGTCTTGCAGTTTCCTTTGCTTCTCAAAAATTAAGACATTATATGTTGAGTCATCAAACAAAGCTCATTGTACACATAGATCCACTAAAATACTTGTTTAGTAAAGCAACATTAACATGAGGACTTGCCAAATGGGTCATGATCTTAAGCGAGTTTGATGTTGAATATGTGGATCAGAAGGCTATCAAAGGGTGGGTTATTGTTGATCAACTAGCAGAAGCACCATTTCTATATCATCAACCTATAGTGTCTGACTTTCTAGATGAATCAATTCTTATAGTACAACTAGCAATAGAAGTCTGGCAGTTATTCTTTTATGGATCATATACCAACCATGGTGCAGGAGCAAGAATATTACTCATCACTCCACAAAATGATGCAATTCCTAAATATTTCCAGCTCAATTTTCCATGTACAAACAACATAGTTGATTATGAAGCCTCGGTCATCAAATTGAAAAGAACTATACAATAGAGAATAAAAACGTGAGAGTTTATGATGATTCACAGTTGGTTATCAATCAATTCACCAATGATTACATGACCAAAGACAAAAAATTGGTCCCATATAGAGAGATGGTGGACTAACTGCATGCTTCTTTTCATTACATTGTATTTGAACAAGATGCAAGGGTTCATAACAAAGAAGAAAATGTGATGGATACTATAGCATCTTTGATCGACATGTCAGGTAATGAAACTAGATTCTAATTTATGGTAGAATAATTGATGATACCGACATATAAGGCTCCAATAACAGATTTGGTGTGTTTCCTTGTTGGTCCTACGTCTCCCTGGTACTATGATGTGTATACTTACATACAAGACAATACCCTACCATCCGACCTATCTAGAAACCAAAAGAATTCCCTTATCTGACAAACCTCTAGGTACACCCTTCTTGCTAATACTTTGTATAGAAGAAGTCTAGATGGAATGCTTTTAAGATGTCTCACTTCCATATAATCTTAGAGAGCCTTATATGAGGTACATGAAGGAATTTGTGGGGCCCATGCAGGTGGCAATAGTTTAGCAAAGAAGATCATCAAGGTGGGATACTATTGGCCAACTGTAGAGACAAAGGGTCATAAATATGTACAAAGGTGTTGACAATGTCAGATACACAAAGATCTTATTCACGCACCAACTCAAGACCTCTACCCCATCACTTCACCATGGCCTTTTTCAAAATGGGGATTTAAATTAGTGGGAAAGATTACACCCACTTCCTCTAATGATCATAAATACATTATTGCATCAACATGATACTTTACCAAATGGGTGGAAGCAATTCCTCTGACATACATCACTAGTAAACAAATTTCCATGTTCATACTGAATCACATCATTTGTCGGTATGGGATCCCTCAAACCATGCTCACTGATCATGATACACCTGTTTAAAACTAAGATATCAAAGATATCCGTGAAAAGTTCCAAATAAAACAATGTTTCTCTTCATTCTACTATCCCCAACGGAATGGACAAGCTAAAGCCACTAACAAAATAATCCTGAAGATCTTGAAGAAAACAATCAATGAATTGGTCGAGATTGGCATTTTTCGCTCATCCCCGCATTATGGGTGTACAAAACAAGCATGAGAACACCTACAAGAGAAACTCTCATCTCCTTGGTATATGGATCATAGGTGGTTCTACCCCTCAAAATTGAAATCCCATCCCTCAAAATATCATATCAGATGAAGACTACAAAGTTGATAGACTCGGTGAACTGGAACTGTTAGATGAGAGACATCAAAATGCATTGAATCACTTACAAGGCTATCAGAATCACCTTAGAAGAAACTATCACAAGAAATTCAGGCCACATACCTTTGAGGTAGGAGATCTCATCCTCATAGAAAATCAAAAGAATCAAGTAGAAAGAGTTAAACGAGGAAAGTTTGAGCCTAATTGGTTAGGACCATACGTCATCATCACATCATGCAATAATGAGGCATATCAACTGGAAACTTAAGAAATAAATCAACTCCCAGTTTATATCAACAAAACACACCTCAAAAGGTTCTATGCCTAAGATCTCAAGGTCAAAAGAGCATATCTAAAGATCCTGAAAAATACTATATATATATATATA
>MU228226.1:10023-21912 GCA_018584345.1 Thuja plicata
TGATACAGAGCATTCTAACCAATGAATGTGTTGTGGCTAAGGATGTTTTAGAAAGTTCTATTTTACAGCTATGTACCTATGAGGATTGTATGCCTCCAGCAAACCCTGAAATGATTAATCAATTACTAGCAAATGAAATAGTTAGAAGTCTGGTGCCTGAAGTGTTAATGGCAGAGCTAACAACAACAGTAGTACTATCCTCGGGATGAAGCCTCCATGTAAACAACAAGTTGTCCCAATCATAGTTGGCATTGTTTACAAAGCTCCTCAGTCAACATGAAAAATCCTTTGCATGGGATTACGGAGATATGGAGGGACTAAACCCAAAACTCTACACCCACAAAATCTACATCAATGATGGAAGTTTGCCTCTTTGACAACCACAGAGGAGAATAAATCCAGCACTGAGAGAAATAGTTAAAACAGAGTTGCAGAAGCTGTTGGATGCTGGATTCATCTAGCCAATCTCTTACAGCAAGTGGGTATCACCATTGGTAATTGTACCTAAGAAAGGAGGTAAGTGGCAGATATGTGTGGATCATAGAGAATTAAATAATGCTACAAAAAAGGACCACTTTCCTTTGCCTTTTATTGACCAGGTCTTGGATAATTTGGCTGGAAAGAAATATTTCTCCTTCCTGGATGGATACAGTGGTTACAATCAGATAAGCATTTCCCCCAAAGATCAAGAAAAGACTATGTTCACATGTCCTCGGGGCACATATGCCTATTCAGTATTACCATTTGGATTATGCAATGTACCTGCTACCTTTTAGAGAGCTATGATCAGCATCTTTGTTGACATATCACATGATTGCATGGAAATATACATGGATGACTTCACCACATTCGGTGTTACATTTGAGGAAGCTTTGAAGAATTTGGAGAAAGTACTGATCAGATGCGAGGAGCATAACCTATCTCTCAACAGTGAAAAGTGCTTTCTGATGATGCAGGAAGGAGTGGTGTTGGGACATTTTATATCCAAAGCTGGAATACAGGTAGACCCTGCGAAGATAGAGGTAATTCTTACACTCCCTATTCCTACTAAGCAAAAAGAAGTCAGATCTTTCCTAGGTTACGCTGGTTATTATAGGAGGTTTATCTAGAACTTTAGTCAAATAGCTAGTCCTCTGTACAACTTACTTACCAAAGAAGCTAAATTTGCTTGGACAAAAGAATGTGATGAGTCCTTCTTGCAACTCAAGTCACTTTTGACAACTGCACCAGTACTTAGGGGTCCTGACTGGACATTGCCATTTCACATCCATACAGATGCTTCAGACTATGCTGTAGGTGTTTTCTTACAACAGAAGACTAAAATCCTTGAAAATGCAATCTACTATATCAGTAAGAGTCTACATGGACCAGAGTTAAACTATACAGTGACTGAGAAAGAATTGTTAGCAGTAGTTTATGCTTTGAACAAATTCCACCATTATGTAACTGGTTATCCTATCTATGTTCATACTAACCATGCAACAATTAAGTATCTGATGAAAAAACCTGCTATAACAAGTAGGTTAGCAAGATGGCTTCTTCTATTGCAGGAATTTGACATAACAATCATTGACAAGCTAGGGAAAGAAAACGTGGTAGCTGATAATCTATCCAAACTTCATCATGCTGAAGAAGATACTACTTTGATAGATGATACATTTCCAGATGAACATTTATTTCATATTGATTTCCAGAATCCAGGGTATGCAGATATAGCTAACTACCTAGTAGCTAATAAAATGACCACACATTTCTCTTATAAGGAAAAGAAGCTGCTTGTGTAGAAAAGCTTCCATTTCTCTTGGATTGATAGCATATTATTTTACACTGGACCTGACCAAGTCATGAGAAGATGTGTAAGAGAAGATGAGACATATGACATTCTTCATGCATGTCACAATGAACCATGTGGAGGGCACTTTGCAGCCAAATAAACAGCACAGAAGATTTTAACAACTGGCTACTATTGGCCTACACTTCACAAAGATGCAACAAGTTATACAAGAAAGTGTGACAAATGCCAGAGAATGGGTCGACCAACAAGATCAGATGAAATGTCCTTAAACCCACAGGTGGTGGTAACACCATTTGGTAAATGGGGCATGAACTTAATTGGTCCAATAGATCCTCCATCTAATGGGAAATCATACATATTGGTATACACAGATTACCTGACAAAATGGGTCAAAGTCAGAGCAATGAAGCATGCAAGAGATCATAAAGTTGTTGAATTTCTGTATGAAGAAATTTTTACTAGATATGGTGTGCCAAGAGAACTTGTTACTAATCAAGGTACACAATTCACCTCCAATCTGATAACAAAACTCATGAAGGAATATAATATCAGACATCGAAAGTCAAGCCCCTATCACCCCCAAGCCAATGGACAAGCAGAAGTAACAAATCGGGAAATAGAAGCATTTTTAACAAAGATAGTTCATTTGCAACGCCAAGATTGGAGCAGCAGACTATCAGAAGCCGTCTGGGCATATAGAACAACATGGAAGACTACCAAAGGGTTCACACCATTCGAACTGTTATATGGAAAAATAGCAATGTTACCGATCGAGTTTGAACACAAAACTTAAGAACAGCGCTGGAGTTAAACATTGATCTTCCTGCAGCACAGAAAGAGCGATTGTTGCATCTCAACTCTTTGGATGAAATGCACAAGTCTACCCTGCAGCGCACTGAAATTGTCCAAAAGCAAAGAAAATAGTGGCATGACTCCCATATCAAGAATAAGCAGTTCACAGTTGGAGATTGGGCATTATTATATGATTCTAGATTCCAAGAGATACCAGGCAAGCTGCAGACACAATGGCTGGGTCCTTATGAAATCAGCCATGTATTTACAAATGGAGCAGTCCAGTTGATCACAATTGACCTTGTTGAATTCAAGCTATTAGTTAATGGCCATAGACTAAGGTTGTATCACTAGCCACAGACAAAAGAAGACTTCCTGTAGCAGTTCAAACAGCCAATTTTAAAGGATCAATAGGTAATACTCTTTGCAGCTGAGGGTGTCAACCTTCTTCCTGCAGCTCTTCAATGAAAATTCCTTCAAAGCATGACCATAATAAAAACTTTATGATCACATAAAGTTTAAAATTCCTCATTCACTTTCTATATTATTCTTTTTCAACCCACTTCATTTCTTAATCTTTCATCCACCCACATTCCATGTCATCATATTTATATGCTTTCAATAAAGAGATAGTGCGCTGATGCATGTGAATGCCAACGCCGTCATTCCACTCTTGCCAATCTTTCCTACCATGTGCGATGATCAATTACCAGGTACGAGATTTTCAAATTTATTTCCATTTTTAGCGCATGTATTTAGTTGGTTATATCGAATACTGCAATAAATGTATCATTGCCACCTTCAATCCAGTTATGTACCTTATGCCAAGTCTGACAAGTGAGGACACTTGTCAATATTTTGTAGGGGGCAGGGAAGTGTGCCAATTTCCAAAAGTGTTATTTCTATTTACTCATTAAAAGATCCCCAAATCTGTACTTCAACATTGTCTTAATTAAAATCTAGCTGCCGCATCACACAAGTGTCAAATTGTTATACCTTTATTCTGAATAAACCCCTAACTGTCAGATTAGATGTGACCTAGTATTAAAACCCGCTCTCGCATGAACATTTATGATTCATTCTGTTAAAATACATTATTATTGTCCATATCAAGAAACCAGAAGAGTTCGAAAGAGGGTCTGTGGGTTTACAGAAAGTAGTCTAAAATTTAAAAAGAAGCAGAGCAGAGGTTAAGTAGGGCAAAGGTTAAACAGAGCAAAGGTTCAATTAGGTAAAGCAAATGGGAGGTCAATTGCAGTGGCATGAACCAGTGGTTCATAATATTTTGCTAGCCGATGTAGAGGCTGTAAGAAGATTTAATGCTTGTGGATGGCTAGGGTATTTCTTAAAATTGACAGAGTTTGATGATGAAGCAGCAGCATAATTTTTTAACACATTTGATGAGGGCCACGCAACGGTATGGGGATTTCCAGTTGTTGCAATAGAGGAGTGAATAGCGGAAGTGACCAGTTTGCCAGTAGCAGGGGAACATTATCTCAATGCCCATGATGCCAGGTCAGCCAGGGCTCAATTCACCCTACTAGGAGACCCTCCATTGGAAATCACTAAGCAGGAATGCAAAAGGACTCACCATGCCCTGATTAAATTACTCATAGAAAGATCTCTTAGGGATGCCTCCCCTATGACATGGGCAAAGTTTGTCCATCATAAAACTCTTCAGCCCCAAATTGCCCCTAATGTGCAAGATAACCAAGATAATGCAGTCTCCCCTGATTCAGTTGTTGAGCAAAATACCCAAGGGGCAGAACCTAAAAATTTACAAGAAAAGGTGCCTTGAACCGCTCACATGAGCAAGATACCTTCTGCTGCCAGAACAAAAGAAAAATGTAAGATTGAAGGAGAAACTTCGGTTCCTGCAGCTGAACCTCAAAAACCTCAAGTTTCAAGAAAGAAGAAAATGAAATCAGTTCCTGCAGCAGAGATGACAAAAAGGGATAGTAATAAAAAGGCCATAGAAATTGAGGAAATCTTTGTAAGAAGAAGCCCTAGGATGAGAGGATAGATTCCTAAAGTGTCCACCAAAAGCCAGCCCTCTTCCCCCAACAAATTTAGAGAGGAAACTCCTATCCATGTTGTTCCCGATGACTCCCAATCAGCCTGAGATGCCTGACATTCCTCAAAATCTAGAAGAGGAATGTGGTGATGAACCAAACATATGTCAGAACGACCTAGGAATTTAACTCTATTGTCACTTCTAAAGTTTTCTAAATTACTTCGACAAGTTCTAATTTTTGGCTTCTTATAGTTAGTGGACAATCTTTCTAAATTGCACTAAGAGACCATGATCCTTCATTCCACAGCATAATTTATAAGTCATTTGAAAAGTCTTCTTAAAATCAACAAAATAATAATATTCCTCATCTCTTTTATTCTATACTTTTCATCAACACACCTCAAAGTGATTTTATCTCTCTTACATTTTGTACTCAACCATACTACCAAAGCAACAAGAATGTAATATAAAATAAAAATTCCACGATGATTATTTATTTAAAATTACCTTTCAAATATTAAACATACTTATATTCTATGAAAACACATAAAAATCATATTAAAAAATATTGACCTTTTATCGAGAATATCTTTTTTCATATATTATTTAAAAATAAAATACAATGTCTCTTTTAAAAATATATATTTGAATACAATCATATGACCATCAAATTATGCTAAGGAATAGCATGGAAGTGGCGTCACATAGCCAGTGTCTACCGCCTACCTCTATGTGGGAGGGAATGCATTTCATGTGACCAACTAAATTCTCATTTCTACCCAGAAATATCTCTCGTGACATTATCCTTTGGAGCTCTTAAATTTAAAATAGAAATCCAAAACTTGTTAAGTTTAGCAGATAACTATTGACTGAAACATGATACTTCCTTGAGCAATTTATTCCTATCGTTAACAAAAACTAATAATAAAGCTGTTGGAAATGAGTTGAGTAATTGAGAGGGGAGGGGTGAATCAGTTACCACAAAAACAAATCAAAGTCCCTCAGATGTCTTAAACAAACTTATCACTCTACTTACTTAATAAAAGATATTCTATTGTAACTCGATTTACAAAGCAATCTTAAGATATTAAATGTGATTTAACCTTTAGTGATTAAGTGTAGAAACATAAATCATAGAGCAAATAACAAGTACACAGATGACACCAAGATTTAACATGGAAACCCAATTTGGGAAAACCACCAATTGCAAGTAGTTACTATTTTTCACTCTTCTAAAGTGAGCCATGTTAAGAGCCAACCCTGTTAAAGGTTACAAAACATACTTTTAGATATGACCTTATTAGAGGATTTAATCACCCTGTTAGGAGTGGCCTTGTTAGAGGTCTTCAAACACTTCAATGTAAAAATGTCACCTTGTGAGAGGATTTATGAAAGACTGTTAAGTCTACTCTGTCAAGAGATTTGGATCACTACTACAATTTTTAGAGAGTAACAATGAGTTGACCTGATTGAAGAAGCAACTAACTTTGTAGATTCAAATCTCTCTTATGGCTTTAACTAGATCCTCACTGATCAAATATTCTTTTGCAGCTCGGTTTGGATATTTTGTCTTTAATCAGAATTCCTTCCTACTTCAACTTCACTCTTCATATCAAAAACTCTACACCATATTCAATCCAAACTTGACCTTGTATATATATGATAAGCCTTGTCAATTCGGCTTGAATACCCTTCTAAATAAACAATAAAACTCAAATATGTCGGCTGTAATTAACCAATTAAACATAAAGTGTAAACAGTTGTTAGTTGGAAGACACTAAATGCATAACTCAGTTAACACTGCAATCCTTCAATGCCTAACCATTACTCGAATGAAACTAAACTTACTCTATTGCCAGAGTGAACTCGGTTAATACTGGCTATGCTCGGTTAGGTTTAGACATTTGTGTAACATCACTACATTTGTGTAACATCAATGGCAATACACATTTGAATAATTGTCTTCAACAATCTCCCTCTTTGGCATTGATGGAAACACATGTCATTATACAAAGAATTTTAGAGAAATAGAAACAAGAATAAAATTTTAATTTCCTTAGCTTCATTCTGATTCTCATCCAGAAAACTCCCTCTATCTTCACAGTCACTGATATACAGATTTCTCCCTCTTACACCAATCTATGTTTCTGATAAAATTTCTCCCTTTGTTATATCTTCATTGTAGCTCGATTGATGCATCACTAATCTATGCTTCAATGAGCCTCAGTTAGGGGAATCACCCCTACCTTTCCTCTAAGATACAAGAATGCATCCTTAGTTAAATTTTTTGTGAATATGTCTACAATTTGTTCTTTAGTATTCACATATTCCAACCTTACTTCCTTTTCCTGAACCAATTCTCTCAAGAAATGATACTTTATTGCAATATGCTTAGTCTTAGTATACATCACAGGGTTCTTTAAAATGTTTTTAGCACTAGTGTCGTCACAGTAGATAATAACTAGTTCTTTGATCTCCTCCTTCATACCTGACAATAGTTGTTTGAACCATATGATATTTGAATAATTCACTGCTACAACAACATACTCTGCCTCTGTTGTAGACTGAGAAATGCAATTTTGTTTCTTGCTAGTCCAAGAGACTAACCTCTTTCCAAGAAAGAATGCTCCACCACTTGTGCTCTTTCTATCATCAACACTTCCTGCCGAATCAACATCAGTTCAAGTCTTCAAATAAAATGTTCCTCCTTTCTTATACCATAATCCATAATCTTCAATGCCCTTAAGATATCTTAGAATAATTTTGATAGCCATCAAATGATTCTCTCTAGGATTAGCTGAAAACCTTACAATAATACCAACTGCTAATGCAAAATCAAGCTTAGTGTGAACAACATATTGAAGTTTACCAATCATGGATCTATAGGTAGTCTGATTTACCTCCTTTGAATCATCATCCTTAGACAAATTATGTCCAGTAGACATAGGTGTCCCAACTTATCTGGAATCTTCCATTCCAAATTTCTTCAGTATCTCTTTGATGTATTTAGACTAAGTAATGTAGATACCATCCTTCATCTGATGAACTTGTAAACAAACAAAGAATTTGATTTCTCTAAGCATAGACATCTCAAATTCCTTACGTATTGCTTCAGACAATGCTTTGCATAAATCATCATGTCCAGTGAATAGTATATCATCAAAAAATATCTCTATTAATGGTATATTGTTTTGAGGTCCTTTGATGTACAAGCTACTATTGTCATTGGTTCTCTAAAATCCAATACTTACCAGGTAACCATGCAGTCTTTCATACCAAGCTCTAGAAGCTTGCTTCAGTCCATACAAAGCTTTGTGCAATTTGCAAACCATATTCCTTTTGTTAGGATCAACAAAACCTTCAGGTTGCTCAATATAGACTTCCTCTTCCAGAATTCTATTCAAGAATGCAGATTTTACATCCATTTGGTATACCTTGAATCCTTTATGTGCTACATATGCCAGAAGAGTTATGACTCCTTCAATTCTTGCAACAGGAGCAAAAGTTTCTCCATAATCAATACCCTCTTCTTGAGCATATCCTTTACACACTAATCTTGCCTTGTTTCTAGAAACTTCACCATTTTCATTCAACTTGTTTCTAAAAACCCACTTAGTACCAATCACATTCTTGTCTTTTGGTCTAGGCACAAGAGTCAAGATCTTGTCCTTTTCTATTTGCTCAATCTCTTCATTCATGGCTTCTATCCAACTTTCATCATTCAAAGCATCTTTAATGGATCTAGGTTCAATTTAACTAAGCAAAAATGTACCTTTAAGTTTTTTCCTTGTCATTATACCTTCTGTCTGATCTCTAAGTGTTTTCTCAGGTGCATGATGCCTTCTGACATATTTGGCAAGTACAGGTTCCTTCTTCTTTGATTATGGGCTTGATTCACTTGGTTCACCATGCTTAAACATTATGTTCTTCTCTTCTAACTGAGACTCGGTTGCCTTTGTATGAGACTCGGTTGCCTCTATCTGAGACTCGATTTCCTCTCTCTAAGACCCAGTTTCCTCTGTCTATGACTCGGTTGCTGTTAGTAGCTTGGGTTTCACAGGTTGTAACAAAGTTTGTGTTGATGAATTCAATGGTTGGCATGGTTTTTGTCCAATCACCATTGCTTGTGTCTTAGGCATAGTATCAGGCTCATAATACACAAAGTTGTTGTAGTCCTTAGGCTCTTTACTACTCTATTTTGCACTTCTCTCTGCAAACTCATCAATCTTTACATGTACACCTTCTATGACTTTATGAGTAGTAAGATTCAAACATTTATATGCTTTGCTTTTACAGGAGTAGCCTAGGAATACCTTCATCACCTTTTACATCAAATTTTCCATTTATTGCTTCCTTCAAGATGTAACATTTACTTCCAAATACTTTGAAATAACGAACATTGGGTTTATAGCCATACCATAATTTAAAGGGTGTCTGATCAGTACCTTTCTTTAGTTGAACTCTGTTCAAGGTGTGAACTGCAGTGCTGATAGCTTCCTTCCAGTATTTGGTTGCAACAATCTTTTCAATCATCAAGGTCCTTGCACAATCCATAATAGATATGTTTCTTCTTTCTGCTATTCCATTTTGCTGTGGTGTACCAAGGGCAAATACTTGTCTCTTGATTCCTCTTTCATTACATAATTCATTGAACTCATTAGAAATGAATCCACCTCCTCTATTAGATCTTAGGCACTTTAGTTTCTTTCCTATTTCCTTCTCAACTCTGGCAAGGTACCACTTAAACTTCTGAAAAGCTTCTGATTTTTCTTTGAGAAACATAACAGTCATGATTCTGGAATGATCATCAACAAATAGAATGAAATAGTTCTCTCTAGTTTAACTTCTTGTTCCAATTGGTCCACATAGATCAGTATGCACCAACTCCAAGACTTCTTCAGTATTGTAATTCTTTCTCTTGAAACTATTTTTGCCCATCTTCCCAATTTGACATTGTTTGCACATTGCCAACTTAGGTTTCTTCAAAATAGGAATACCTCTTACTCTTATGTTCTTTCTTATGTTGACCAGGTTATCAAAATTCACATGACACAATCTTTTATGCCATAACCAACTTTCTTCTACTTGTGCAACAAAACACAAACTTTCAGTGAGACCAAGATAGAATAGATTACCTTTTGTTTGCTTGCCAATTCCAACTAGGTTTCCTTCACCATCCAGGAGCTTGACCTTACCATTCATGAATTCTACCTTGAAACCAATGTTATTCAACAGTGCCACACTCAGTAGATTATGCCTTAGTCCTTCAACCCAATAAGCATTATCACATTTGATTCCTTCAGTTAGAGCAATACAACCTTTACCTTTCACATAGCAAGGTTCATTATTCCCAAATCTGACACTCCCACCATCATAGTGCTCAAGATGTTCAAAATTTGTTTTATCACCATTCATGTGGTGAGAACAACCACTATCAATTATCCAAGTGTCATTAACATGAGAGAAAAGTGCAGTCTTTTCATTTTCTTCATTATCTGACTCATCCTTAATAGCAACGTAAACCATTTCATATTCATCTTCATCACTATCAGAATCTTTTGCAATATAACAAGATTTCTTACCTTTGTCCTTGTAGCTTTTGAAATCTTTCTTGCCTTTGTACTTGTTGAAATTTCTCTCATCCTTGTCTTCTTTGTTTGGACACTTAGCAACAATGTGGCCAACTTCGTCACATGAAAAGCAAATCAATGGTATTCTTCCTTTGTACTTTCCTTTTCCTTTGGCAGCTCTCTTTGCAAGTAGTGCTTCAATGATTTCTAGATCTTCATCATCAGATTTATCATCATTATCATTGTCAATTTGTTTTCCTTTTGAGTTTATATTCATCTTACCAAGGCTTAATTTAGCTTTGAATGTAGACTCAAAATTGCTAGGATTAGGAGAATAATTATCAAAATTGTCCAACTCAAAAGTTGTTAGCCTTCCAACCAATGCATCTAGAGTTATATCATTACTACACCTCATCTCCTGAATAGTTAAAACTCTAATTGCATTGATAGGAAGTAAAGTTCTCAATACCTTACTAACCACTATTTTTTCTTCAATCTTTCCACCACCAGCTCTGATGGCACTAACACTTTTCTTTATTCTTTCACTGTATTTTGTAACATCTTCTCCTTCTTTCATTTTCATCTGATCAAACTGACCTCTGAGACTCTTTTCTTTGGCTCTCTTTACATTGTCATCTCCTCCATGGATTTCATGCAGTTTCTTCCACATATCATAGGCAGTAGGGCAGTCCTTGACTTCATCAAATTCTGAATAGCTGAGTGAAGAAGCTATATCAATCATCATTATGTTATGATTCTTCATGTCCACCATCTGATCCAAAGACATAGGTCTAGGTGGTTCCACATACTCATGGTCTGAGAATTGTAAACCAGTATCTCCAATAGTAGATAGATGTAGCCTCATCAACTCTTGTAATGCAGGAAAGGTGTCTTTGTTAAGCTTGGGGATCTCCCTTCTGTAATACATCTTTGATCTTTAGCTTAGGCCTTGAAACCTTCCCTGAAAGCACCAAAATCTCTGAAACCAATTGTTGGAAATGGGTTGAGTAACTGAGAGGGGAGGGCTGAATTAGTTACCACAAAAATAAATCCAATTCCCTTAGATGTCTTAAGCAAACTTATCACTCTGCTCGGTTAATAAAAGATATTTTGTTGTAACTCGATTAACAAAGCAATCTTAAGATATTAAATGTATTTAACCTTTAGTGATTAAGTGCAGAAACATAAAGCATAGAGAAAATAACAAGTACACAGATGACACCAAGATTTAATGTGGAAACCCAATTTGGGAAAACCACCAATTGCAACTAGTTATTATTTTTCACTCTTCTAAAGTGGGCCCTATTAGGAGCCAACCCTGTTAAAGGTTACAAAACACATTGTTAGGTGTGACCCTGTCAGAGGATTTAATCACCCTGTTAGGAGTGGCCTTGTTAGAGGTCTTCAAACACTTCAATGTAGAAATGCCACCTTGTGAGAGGATTTATGAAAGACTATTAAGTCTACTCTGTCAAGATATTTGGATCACTACTACAATTGTTAGAGAGTAACAATGAGTTGACCTGATTGAAGAAGCAACTAACTTTGCAGATTTAGATCTTTGTTCTGGCTTTAACTAGATCCTCACTGATCAAATATTCTTTTGCAGCCCGGTCTAGATATTTTGTCTTTAATCAGAATTCCTTCCTACTTTTCCTTCACTCTTCATATCAAAAACTCTACACCATATTCAATCCAAACTTGACCTTATATATATA
>MU228226.1:31026-61453 GCA_018584345.1 Thuja plicata
TCTAAGGAGGCTGATTCAAGGATGGTAGCAAACTAAGTTTCCCAATACTAAGTGACAACCTCTATGTATAAAATCCTCTAACAAGGTCACACCTAACAGTGTGTTTGTAACCTTTAACAGGGTTGGCGCCTAACAGGGCTCACTTTAGAAGAGTGAAAATTTGGGTACCGGTCCCAATGGTTTTTCCCTTAACAGGGTTTCCACGTTAAAATCCATGTGTTATGTGTGTATGGTTTATTACTTTACTGTTTTACATTTCACATATGTATTTATGGATTTATCGGTATACTTTACATATTTACTGAGTGTCGGTAAATAAGTTTTACTGCTTATCGGTAATCAAGGAGAATAAGGTCAGAAAAGGAAAACCGACAAACAATTAATTATTATAAGTATTTCATGGCATGCATCTTGTAAGGGACATAATAATCCGAGGTTTATTTGATTGGTGGTTAGTATAAAGAAAAGTTTTTGAAGCCACTGATTCACTCCCCCCTCTCAGTTATTACTAACAGAATCCTCCCACCAAAAGCCCATTTATCATTTTGAAGAGGATCGTCAAGTCTTTCTCTTCTTGCAAGTGATCTATTAAATGTTATACGATTTATGTTAAAATCAACACAAGTTTGTCTCATAAAGCAAGCCTTTCTCAAATGATGGCTTACTAAGGAGGTTGTAATCAATCTCTGAGTAGCTCTCTTATGTTTTTACTTGCTATCATTTGCAATAAATTAATAGAATTAAAAAGATTTTTGACAATAATAAATTTTTTTTTCGTCTTCTTGTTCATACGAATCTTTAATTTGGATACAAAATGTCTCATCTTTTGTATATTTTACAATTGTACAAAACGTTTGCATTTCTCAATCAATTTCTTATTGCTAAAATATTTCTTCAAAGGTTTCATAGCTCACAACCGAATGGTTTTTTGTTGATCTCTTTCCTTCAAAACTGTCTATGATGTTCTCATTAATTTCAAGTAACCATTTTTGGGTTCTTAAAGGTCTTCAATTTGGAATTTATCTTTCTTCCACATAAGGGACTTCATTTCTCATATAATTTGGTGATACATAACGTTCACTTCGTTCAACATCTTCATTTTCAATTTTTATTCCAACATTTTCACCTTGAATATCAATTCCCACATTATCATTTACAAATTCAATATCATGTTGAACATTTTGAATATCAATTCCAACATTTTCACCTTCAATGCTAAATCTCACATTCTCATTTACAAATTCAATATCACATTGAACATTTTGAATATCAATTTCAACATTTTCATTCCCAACTTGGATATTTTCTTCAACATTTTCAATACTAATCTCTACATTTTCATTTTCATTTTCAAAATCATACTCAATATTTGAATATTCATTATCCTCTTCACTTGAAATAATATTTACGGGTAGAGCAGAGACCTCACCTTTACCTATAATATAACAATATATATAATATACATATTATAATATATATAATACATACAGCCTTGGCCAATAATTGAATGAGCCTCCCTTAGAATAAAAGTATAGCATGTATTGAGTTGTCTACACCAACCAATTGCTTATAATAGAGACCGGTCAACTATAAATTTCATTTTATTCTCTTCTTTCACGTCTTTAACAAGACATACAATTGTATCACCTCCTTTACTCACAAGTAATACATTCCATTAAAATTCTTTTTTTGCAATCCATAGTAAGAAATAATCTTTTCACTTTCTTCTATGTCCTCTATATGACTCTCTTTTGTTGTAACTTCATTATGCTCGCGTCCATTTTCATAACAATATTCAAAGAACTAAAAATTTACTCCTGTTTCATTTCACTTTCCTCCTCTTTGTCATCTCTTCCAAATCTTGACAGAGTCTTTCTTTTTCTACAATCTCTTTATTCTCATTTCCATTGTGTTCAGTTAGACATGCCTCAAATTCAAATTCATTAGCTTCTTCATACTCATCATCTTCTTCAGACCTATCAAAATTCAATTCTCGAGTTAGTCGTCGTTTAATCAATGAAGAACTATCAGCATTCTCTGTTTCAGACCGATTTACATGGACTAAAGGAGGGCATTTCTGGAAAGCAAAGAAACGGAGGGAAATTGCCTGGAGTTCCTAAGAAACCCATCAAACTATATGTGCACGCATGTACATGGGATGCTTTTCCAGAATGTCTTAAGACAGAACATAAGCAGCAAAATAAGATGCAGAGTAAGGAGTTGGAGTATGTGCCCATTCTAGTCCACAAGAAAGGGGTCTCTTTACGGTATGCTTGGGACGGCCAGTACCTTCTCTTGGAGAAACATTTAAAAATACTGGAGGCCAAAAGCTTTAAGCAGTTTCTCAAAGATTGTGTGAGAAGGGTGAGGTTAATAATGTTATCCCTTTTTGTTCCAGAGCAGGTTACATCAAATTACATGGATTTTCTCAAATGGAAGTTTATTCACCGGATATTCAGCTCTGCCATTCAAGTTCAAGCCACTCAGGTTGGCATTTCTGCTTCTTCTTTTTCTCTTTGTTGTTCGCATTGGATGATGATGAAAATTACTTTTGTATTTAGGCCTTCTGTTATTGTATGATTCTTGAAGTATTCTGGAAACACATATCATAATATCGTTTCGACTTTGAGGTCCCATAAACAATTTTAGTCTCGTGGATGTAAGTAAACTCTTCTGTCTTCTTCGTTTCTGAAACAGCTGCTATGACTTTTTTAGAGATTCAGATTAAATATTATTCTACAGCTTTATCTGTAACCTTTTTTAGGGCATAGCCTTGTTAGATTGTTTCGCACAGCAGTTGCTTTGAGCCTTCATGTCGTGCTTGCTGGTTTTACGTTGTGCCATCTGCGGATGTTTATATACAAAGTTTCTTTTTTGACAAAGGCAAATAAAGGTTACATGCATTAAATGGAATTTTGACCCCTGATTCTTACATGGAAGCATATTATATTTTGGACCAATTTGTAATATTATCATTTTCAATAAATTTTTTATCAGTAAAGTATGACTCAATGCCCTTTGAGAAGTGCTGTTCTTTTCAGTTAAGGGTCAGGGGATTAGTGACCTACTCCATTTTCTTTGTTGTTTGCACTTGTGATGCTTGTTGTCTAAGGGTTGTGGAAGAGATGTACGCATTTTTCTTATCGATGGGGCACATATGGGGATTGAGACTAAGTTACACATTACACTCGAGCATTACTACAACTCAGTGTTTTTACACAATGCTGGGACACACTTTTTTGTAGCGGAATGGAGAAGAAATGAATACCTTTTTTTCTTTTGCTTTGCTGTATGTGCTTGTGGTGCTTAGTGTCTAAAAGGTTTTACCGAGATGTACATATTTGATTTTGGACAGAGGAAGTTACATGGATTTAGATTAACATATGAATTGCTCTAGAACAAATCGTGTTGCTTTATTAAAATCTGAACATATCATTTTCCAAACTGACTGAACTAGGATGTGGAGCAACTTGCAGGCAATGCTGCTGGCCATTGGAATAGGAGCAAAACGGTCTCTTCCTTCAGCAGCAGCCCTGAATTGGGTGCTCAAAGATGGGCTTGGGCGGCTTAGCAAATTTATCTATTCAGCAAGCCTTGGCTCTGCATTTGATGCTGATCTAAAGGTTTGTCATGATGGCTTTAATTAGGCTGCAATCTTGTGCAGTCCCAATCCTGGCTTCCAGCTAAAATTGGCTACTTTTGCAGAGAGTGAGGTTTTCAACATCTGTTTTGTTCAGCCTTAGTGTTGGCGTAGAGTTGCTGACTCCAATTTTTCCTCAACACTTTTTACTGCTTGCAACAGTCGCCAACATTGGCAAGTCCATAAGCCTGGCAGCTTGCATTGCGACCAGCGTAAGACATTTGATCTTTGTTTAGAGTACATCTTGAGATTAACTTAACTGGATGGGGTTATATACTTCTGCTCGCTGTGTTCTGGTTGTACCTTTGTTATAAATGGAAACACCAATCTAATTTTCTAGTCTAAATACCTTGCACTAAATATTGACCAAGAATAAGAATGCCTATGCATATGTACATTTAATAAAATGAAGAAAGGCTTAAAAGATTGTGAAGTCATGCCATTTCTTGTACAAATTATAGCTTACATGTTTTGTTCGTTTGTTCTTTGTGTTTTCATTGTCTAAAGCTACTCTCAGATTCTTTTCATGACAGTCCTATACAAGAAATAGTTGCTTTTTCACAAAGGAAAAATGGAGAATAGAAAAGAAGGCCATCCAAAATATCCATTTTCACGAAACAGTCCATAGAACCGAGCAAGGTGATAGATCAAATTATTTGTTAAACAATCTGCTCTGGCATTAAGAGGAAAAAGCTCTAATCAGATAGCTTGAGTTCAGTAAACAACCATCTGAAGTTTCCTCACTTTTTACTTCTGTTTTAAAATTTTCTACATTTCTGAAAACTCATCCTGCATAAACTGAATCGTGGACTGAAACAGTAAGATCTGTTTGCCCCTTCAAATGCTGTTTTAAATGTCGAAAATTGATCAAAGGCTTATTTAAAACTGTCAATTATCACCATTTGCCCTATTATATGTGTTCTAAAGCCTGATTTGAAATTGCGAATCTAAAGTCTATGTGAAGATGGAGCTGCAAAGCTTTAGTTTAGTGTATTTATGACAGAAGATGTGAAGAATTGCATTGCAAGTGTTTTCTGGAGCTTTTCTCATCCAGCAAAAACTTTGAAATGTGTGATACACCATACAATCTAAAGCTAGTTTTATAAAAGCATATTTAATATGCTAAGATCTAGTATATCATATCATAGATAAGGATTGGTGCTTCATAATCAATTTAGATATTCCAGCATAAAACTTATTTTTCATATTATTGTGCTTGATAAACTTGCCATTTTTTCTCTGTTCGCTTAGGAATTGATTGTGCAAGAAATGAGTTGTTTATGTGCTGAAACTGATTAGAGATGATTGTAATATTTAATGAACAAAACAAAATCTGAAACATTACAAGAAACTGAATACAAACACAAGAAATTACTCGAGAGAACACAACATGGTAATCAACTTGAGATGAGTTGGGCACTTATTCGTTGGCCATTAGATCTGTTGCAAACACAAGAAAATTAGGAAAACACAAGGATTACCCTGGAGAACAAATTGTAGGAAGAATCCTGAGAAGATTAATGCACTTTGTGTGCTCTGGCCACCATTTCTACTGGAAACAGAAGCTTACTAGTATTCGAGGTCTTCAAGGACACAAATCACCAAACCTGTAGTCTCCAAACACTTGCATTTCTTTGCAATTGCTTAGAAAAGAGTTATTATATTGCACCCAACTGCCTATGTACTCATCCAAGAACTAACTGATTTCTTTCGCATAGCTTCAATTAGATTTCAACTGGATTGCCTTATGATGACCTGTGAGGGTGTATTTCTACAATTACAGTAAGGTATGCTTGACACTAGAAGCCTAATTGCTAATGAAGCAGAAAAGACATTGTTTTGAAACTGTTTCTTGACAATTTTGTTTCTTTTGCTGAACTTATGATATGACAAGGTGAAACTGTCTCCCAGGTCTTTGCGTATTACATCATAATTTACATTTATTGGTAAAACACTATAATTTTATTTTAATATAAAAAAGATGGGCAAAATATTGTTAGAATTCAAGATTGGTGAATTCCCACAAGCCCAATAATCACCTGCATGCAAATAACCTGCCATGTACAAGAGAAAACCCTCAAACAAGAAAGTGCATGAACAATTGGAATTGAAGGAAGAAATGAAAATTGAATTAATCAGAATGAGTTATTACAATGAGATCAATCCTTAATAAAGGAGATTAAAAACCCTAATGCAAACCCTAAAGGATGCATGCATAAAATAAAAGAATTATTAAATGTCTAAAAAGCTTCCTATATTTAGCTCAAGTGAAAATAGAAAAAGGTGACTTAATTAATTAATCATTATGATTAAATTAATAAGTTAAATAACCTTTTTACTTTAATACCCCCTTAAGATAAACTGAGGGAGTAGCTAAAAAGCTAAGTGCATGAATGCAACTACATGCAAGAATGCAAACTTGGGTCCTGACGACAAGGCTTGATGAGGTACCCAATCACAACCAAATCTTTCTAAAGCGGAGAAAAGGAGAAAACCCAGTGGGAAAAAACTCCTCTCCAAAAGAGATGGGAAAAAAAGGTACAAATGCAATCTCTCAAGAGACTCTCTCAAGACCATAAGTACAACCAAGCCCCCACGAGAGAGGACCGAGACTCCAAAGCCCCCCAGAATGATAGAACCCCAATGTCAATGATTAGACCAATGTGGCTCCACTGCGGAAGAAACAAAGGCAATGGAGAAAGAAGAGGAAACCCTTGAATGTGAGGTGAAACTAGAAGGCCTTGATGATGCTCAAAGGAGAACGCATGCGAATCCTGTAATGGAATCTCCAATGAAGGTGGGATAACAGATGTGCTGAATCTGTCATCTGAGAGGAGATGAATGTCCTCTCTTATGTCCTCAACAATTGCACTAGGTGGCTCAATGCATGGAGCTACAATGTCAGGCAAAGTTGAAGAGGAATCCTGCTGAATAGATGCAAACTCAACAAGAGGTGGAGGTGTAGAAGTCACAACACTGGCCTCAGGAACAACACATAAGTTCATGTGACCTGACTTCACCTCAACATGCTCTCGTGAAGAAAGAGAGTAGTTCTCCGACAGTGGAGATGGTGGACCAAAATGAGAGAAAGAGTACAAGAGGGAAGAATGATCAACTGTCCTTGTTGCAACAATATTCCCCGTCTCACTGCCTCTGATGTGCACTGAATCTCGTGGGAACTCAACTGTCTTCCCTGTTGCACTGTGAGTAATCTGATAGATAGAGAGAAGGTTAGAGGACAAAGATGGAACACATAGTACATCATTGAATGAACCATCATCAATGTCAATAGAACCTTTCCCACATACAGTCATAACAGTGTTGTTCCCCATCAAAATGTGTGGGATAGGAGAAGCCTCAAAAGAAGAGAATAAATTCTGAGAAGATGCCATATAGTGTGAAGCACCTGAATCCAGTAAGTTAGAGAACAAAGATGGAATACATAGTACATCATTGAATGAACCATCATCAAAGTCAATAGAACCTTTTCCACATACAATCATAACAATGTTGTTCCCCATCAAAATGTGAGGGGTAGGAGAAGCCTCAAAAAAAGAGAATAAATTCTGAGAAGATGCCATATGGTGTGAAGCACCTGAATCCAGTAGCCATCTAGAAGAGTGTGGACCAGTGGTTGCACATAATGCATGACCCTTTCCTCTGTCTTGTCCATTTGTCTGGAATGATGATGATGAAGAAAACCCGCGAGAAGTAGAAGAAGGAATATCAATGTTTCTCTTCATAAGAAGAGCTGTCAAATTTGAAAACGGTTTTGCATATCCATCTATCTTCTTCTCATAGCAATGAGACTCATCATGATTTGGCTTTTTACAATAAGCACACTTAGGACTTAGGTCTTTCTGTCTTCGATTTTTACCCCTTAGGAGAACGTGGGCCAAAGGGGTGCTGAGAATTGGAATCCTTCGTAGGCTCTGTGGTCTGTGGCTTCTATTTTTGCACCTACTTCCTTGGAGATGTTTGAGCTACCAATGCTTGGTTCTTTGATCCTGGAAGAGCATCCAACTGTGAGAGCTTGGACTGCTCACGTGTCAACTGATCACAGAATACCTCAAAGGCAGGCATGGCAAATCGTTGACCCAAAACATCCATGGTAGAGTAGAATGTAGAAGAAAATATCTGAAATGAACCTCGAAGCTTAGAGAGAATCAGGTATATACACTCGGTGTCTGTTTTGTTCTTACCACAACCCTATAACAATGATCTCAGTGATTTGAATTTCATCAAGAAATCCTCAATAGATGGAAAAGAATTAGGTGCCAAAGAGGTCAACTCTGTCTCAATCTGAAGTACCCTAAACTGATTAATTGTGCCAAAAAGATCATGAAACTTGGTCCACATGTCTTGAGGTGTAGTGCAACCCTTGAGATGAAACAAGACTATTTTAATGTACAGGGAAATCATCCCCATGGCCTCATCCATTCTATTCCAATGTTGCATGACCTCGAACGAGCGAGTCAACTGAGGCTGAACCTCATCTAAAGAGGACTATAACCCCCTCGACATGAGAAGGCGGGTCATATGTGCCTTCGAGGTGTGATAATTGTGCGGAGTAAGCCACTTAATAGAGGAAAGGTGTGCCATGTGAAGCAGAGGAAAAATACCCCCCACATTACAAGAACCCAAACTTTAGCACAAATTTGAAAGCTGGAAAGTGCAAAAAGGCAAAAAGCACTAATGACTGATCTCTGTGTACCTAGTGAAAAATCTGATGAAATTAACTGCAGATCTGGAAAGAGCGCTGAAACACCTTTCCAACACCTATTCATTTTGGAAAACGGAGTCCGAATGCAAAAGTTATGCCCCTGGGAAGGCAAAAACAAGGTCTGACTTTGACTGTTAATAAATGAGCAAAACAATAAAATCAGGAAAAATAACCTACATCACTAGGTCAGGCTCAGAATCAGCTTTCCAACAATATCTCGTTTTCCCAATTTCGATACTGTATGACAAAGTTATGGCCAAAAAACCACCACTAGGTCAAAAAAAGTTTTTTAGGCAAAATTAGTGAAGCACTGCTAAATTTAGTTGAGCACCTAATGTGGTGGGACCGCCAAAAATAGCTAATTGAAGAGTTGACATCAGCATAGCTACAACATGTACTTTTCCTAGTCTCTGTGTACCTGGTGATAATCTGATGAAATTGACTACAGATTTGGAAAGAGCGCTGAAACACCTTTCCAACACCTATTCATTTGGAAAATGGAGTCTGGATGCAAAAGTTATGCTCTTGGGAAGGCAAAAACAAGGTCTGACTTTGACTGTCAATAAATGAGCAAAACAACAAAATCAGAAAAAATAACCTACATCACTAGGTCGGACTCAGAATCAGCTTTCCAGCAATATCTCATTTTCCCAATTTCGATACCGTATGACAAAGTTATGGCCAAAAAACCACCACTAGGTCAAAAAAAGTTTTTGAGGCAAAATTAGTGAAGCACTGCTAAATTTAGTTGAGCACCTAATTTGGTGGGACCGCCAAAAATAGCTAACTGAAGAGCTGACATCAGCATAACTACAACATGTACTTTTCGTGTAGAAAATAAAGGTATGCACCTTTTGCTTTTTTTTTTTTTAAATTAAAAAAATTTGATGTTTCTTGCTTTTTAAAAACCCTTGGTACGCATGTATCAATTTTCAATAAAATTGATTAAAAGGTGCAAAACCCAAAAAAATTTCAGACCTGCGCTTGAATTTTTTATTATTTTTTGAATATTGTGCCTTTGTACCTATACGAGGCCAGGAGGGCAAATTTTTGCCCCAGATGCTCCGATGACTGAAATAGGTCGAATTTTATATCAAAATTCGTCGAATCGACCTTCTCAAGTTGATGGTGAGGTCCATTTGGGCCTAAAGCGCTCCGAATTTTTGGGTACCCTTTGGAACAGAGAAAACTCTAGAACTTCAAACGCTTGTAAAATTGACCTTATATGTCCAATTTCAGCGAAACATAAGGCGATCCTGACTATTTTGAACCTTCTGGATCTGATCGAAAGATCCAAATTGCCCTAAGATGCACAAAAGACCTTGCTGTAAGAAAAATCTCAAAAATTGACGATCAAAAAGCGTCAGGTCTGGAGCTCTGATACCATGTTAGAATTCAAGATTGTTGAATTCCACAAGCCCAATAATCACCTGCATGCAAATAACTTGCCACGTACAAGAGAAAATCCTCAAACAAGAAAGTGCATGAACAAGTGGAATTGAAGGAATAAATGAAAAATGAATTAATCAGAATGAGTTATTACAATGAGATCAATCCTTAATAAAGGAGATCAAAAACCCTAATGCAAACCCTAAAGGATGCATGCATAAAATAAAAGAATTATTAAATGTGTAAAAAAGCTTCATAAATTTAGCTTAAGTGAAAATAGAAAAAGGTGATTTACTTAATTAATCAATATGATTAAATTATTCAAGTTAAATAACTTTTTTACTCTAACAAATATAACAAAAATGTATGTAATATATTTGGATTTCCGTCCATACAAAACATTGAGGTACAATAAATTGTATTCAAGATACACATATACACTAATATTTAAGGATGTTTAAAATGAATATAATCTAATTATAAGTCAATTAGATCTACCAAAATGGGCGCCTCCAAGTAGGGTACTACATATTTCCCCTTTTAAGTAAATTTGTTATGAAGTTTCACTTGAAGTGGCCAAGATACAAATGTCACTTTCTTTTGTGTGTCCTTCCAAACAATGCTGAACCTAAAAATCAACCACACACCATCAAAGTTGAAGCAAATGGCACTCCAAGACCTACATTACCTTGACCTAATGAATCCCAATCTATGAAGAAGACTAATAAAGTATGTGAGACAGATCAGATATGTACCTCCTTAAAACCAGATATATTACATATAATGAATCTTATGTAGGTTGGATGGCAAAGCAAGTCTGTAAGAATCCAAGCTTAATCTCTTCAAAGTTTCAAAGTCCACCAAAATGAGCAGATAATTTGATCCTATTTTCTTGCAAGCTGTTAATTTAAGACTATTTGTCACCAATTACAAAACTTCTATGAACTACAAGACTTGGCATAACTATTTTGATGATCTTTGCTTTTCTTTGAGGTGTTGCTTGGTTAAAAAAAATGCACTTCCATTTTAGGATGCATATGTGGATCAGTCATAGCTTGATCCACAAGATTGTATCAATTCAAGGGTGTTATGCATGGTCTACCATACAATGCCTTATGAGGTGACATCTTAGCAAAAACCTAGTAATTGTTATTATAAGGAAACTCTCCCAAGGGAATACAATTCTTCCATTGGGCTTGCTGGTTTGTGAAATAAATCCTCAAGATGTCTTAGGCATAGTTCGCAGACTTGGACTCGGCGCACACTTGGCAAGGCTAGCCCGACTCGGGACTCGACAAAAGCTTGACAGTACTTGGCTAAAACTTAGCAAAAACTAGGTTTTTGGGAAGTCTTGCCTAGGCCGAGTTTCTAGAGAGTCCTAGGTCCCTGGGACTCATCCAGGGTCACTTGACTCGGAACTCACCAGGACTCGGCAAGTCCAAGAACTATGGTCTTAAGCACTTAGTTTACTCTCTTAGACTAACCATTTGGATTGGGATGTTGAAATTTAGATTTGTACAGAGCTGTTTGAAAAGTCTTCTGAAACTATGATATGAACAAGGAAGCCTTGCAAAAATTAATTTGTAGAGCAAGTCCACATAGTCTGACTATCTTGTCCCTATACAACCATGCTATGCCTTCTATGTTATATGTATTCTTTGTGGGAGGAAAATAAGATACCTTGGTTAATTTATCCACAACCATGGAAATAGAATCATGTTTGTGCAGAGTCATGCATACCCCAACAATAAAAATCCATAGTGAGTCAAACCTACATCCAATTTCCTTTGAAGGTTGTTGCATGATATGATAAACAATTGGGTAACCATGTTCCCCTTCCATTCCTTGATAGTCCAAAGTAAAACATTTGAGTCACACATATGGTCACTTTGCTTTCAATGACAAAAAAGAATAAAGAACGCTTAAAAATAGAAATGCATTTTCTCAAGTTTGGAATGAATATTGAAGTGACCATATTTGTAGGACGTATAAAGAGATCATTGCAAATATGAATAGAAACAACACATTAGTTATAACTTATTTTCTTAAATAAGAAGCACTAAGGATTTTTGTATGAAAAAAATTATTGAGATACTTAGTGTAGGTCCAATTGATGTCATTTCAGACAAATTGTTTATTAGTATTGTAATACAGTATATCTGTTTCTATTTAAAAATAATGGCAAAGAGGATTATGCAATTTGTTGGGTAAAGATTGATGAAGCTGCTGATTATTCATGTAGGGATGAATTGTGGCTGGGGGTGAAAGGATTATGTCAATCGAACTTATGCTACACCCACATTTAGGATCTGTTCATCATATTGTACCAACCTTAGCTTCTTCATTATCATCAATTGCATGCTGATCTTCACAATCTAGTTTTCTTTCCTATCCATAGCTCTATTTATGCTGTTCAGATAACCTGCGAACTGAAGGATTGGTAGGGTCTACATTTTGATGATTGTTGTAGCGATAAAGAGTTGCATGAGCCTTTCTTGGTTGAAGGGTTTGTCTCATCATATTCTCTCTTAATGCAAGAGCACTCAACCCTTAGGCTGTGTGACCTCTCCTTATTGTTGATCCGTATTTTGTTGGAAGAGGGAGAATGACAGACTCTTTCCCTCTCCTTTTGTTGGGAGAGGGGACCTTGACCTATTGATTGAATGCTACTATGCACATAACATGAGTGTTCCTCAACCTATCACCTAGGTGGTGCTTACATGCCTTTGTCTGCCAGAGATGCTTACATACTATACTATGGGAACCATCATTTTGAAATCCAACAAAAGAGCCTTTTTTTGTGGAAACCTATTGGAAAATGGATTTCAAAATCTATTATACGATTGGACAACATTGAATTTCCCAAGAATTTAAAACTAAGTTGCTGGTCTTGCATGAGGATGGTTATGAGTTTAGGTTTCAGATATGCTGATAACACTATTTCGCTAGGGTAGGGTCATATATATGTATATACTATATATATATATGAATTCAATTATTAATTTTATATACTTAAAAATTATACAAACATTAACACTCTTAATTGCCATTGCATAATAATATAATATTTAAACTTGCAGTAAAGAAAAATACTCAAAAACTTACAATCCAATGATCTCTCAAATTTATATTCAATAATCTTCATATTGCTCTTCATTGAGAGCATCAAAGTCAATATTTGTTTCAAAATGATTTGAAGCAGAATCAGTTGTAATGCCACTTTAATTAGTCATGTCAGATGTAGAAGCTCCTCCATCCATAGAGACTTTGGCAAACTGTGCAACAGTAGCATTTAAGTTGGTACACTCAGGAGTTAGATCCCAATTCCTCATACCCCCTATTAAGGTTTTTTATCTGACAAGATACACAAGTTGTTGTGCACAAAGACCAAATCCTTAGCTTATTTTGCGCCCAATTGGTTGCACTATATTTAGTACTTAGAGTATGTACTCTAATTCTACGTAGTTGAAGAACTTGCAACTTGTTGAATTTGCATAAAACATTTACAATTACGAAACATAAATAACAATATATAGCAGCAGAAGAAAAATGAGGAAATAAAAAAAGAAAAAGAAAAAATGCATACTTCATATAAAACTTTCATTGCAAGAGGTTGCAAGTAAGTGGAGTCCTGAACATGTAGGGACCACCATTCATGAGTTTCTTTCACGTGCTTGTCTCGAAGAATGCAAACATCACGATTCTTTAAAAATATGACATGGGCAAACTTTGTCAAAACAACGCTTTGTATATCTACATCTAGGAATTTTTCTTTGAATGCAGTCTTGTATTCGATAGCTACCTCTTCATCTCTATATGATGTTACCTTTCTTGGAAAGGAAAATATCACTTTGCTATAATACTTTGGGGACAAAGAGAATGCCAAAAGATGCAGGGGCACGATCATCTTGTTGCAACATGCAACAATTATATTTTTGCACTCTTATTTAAAAATGTCTCTGTGCAGTCATGCTCCTTGGTTTCTGTAATGGGCTTTATTTTTCAATCATGTAGGCCATGCCATAAAAAAATTCACTCAAACGTGTTTGATGTGTATTTTCATCCCCAATCATAATCATGATAAGCTTAATGAAACTCAAAAACATATTCTATGAGCCAACTGCATATCATCTATGATCATTTCTTTGACTTCTTGGGCTCTCTTTATATGTGATTGTTCCCATATGCTCCAAAGAGTGATTATGACATGGTGTTCAATGCTGCTCACATTTTCATAAGTTGTCTCAAGAAAATTGTGTGTGATGCGAATTGAGTCCCGACAACCTAACCTACTGTAAAAAATAAACAAATAAAAAAATAAAAAAGTAGATGACATTATCAAGAATTAAAATAAATTTGAAAAATAAAATTGCCTTCAATAACTGCAAGTTGGAGGTGTTCCTAAAGATAGCTTGGGACATATTATGAATTGTCACAAATATTTGAATGTCCTTGGCCTCCATTTAGATTTCTTTGATCCACTCAATCTTTGTGCTAATCTTTTGCAATATCAAGTTTTGGGATTGGACAACACACGGTGTTCAAAAATATTTGCCCAGTGAACCAACAGCTCTACAATTTTTGCATTATTTTTTATGATTTGGTCAATTTTTTAGGGCCCACCATCAATGGCTTGTATGAGGATATTAGCAATTATATTTGCATCCTTGTTGAAGTTTTAGCCGTGTGACAAATCTTCGTGGCTGTTGTGATGTTCTCATTCTTGCCGTTTTCTTGTTTCATTCGGAGCTATTTTATTCTGCATCTTTCCCATCCGCTGAGACTAAAAAGTAAAAAGATGACTTGGCGTCGCATCTTTTATACGGCGTCCTTTGCGTATTGGGCTTCTAGTCAGCGTTGAAGTCTCAAGATTCAGTTTTGCTTAAGCATCGATTCCTTGTTATGTTCTTTTCAGTTCTCACCTTTTCGTTGGCAATTGCCTTTTGTAACCGTCATCGCTTGGAGAATATGAATGACCATTCTTGCTCTCGTTCCTACTCAAGTCGATGGAGTCTCTTCATCTTTCGGGTGATACTATGTGATTGGCACTCAAGGGAATGTTATGTGAAGTGTGAATGGGAGATGTCTTGTTTTTAGTTATTGTTATTTAGCAATATATGTTTTTCCAGCGGGTGTCTCAAGCAGCGATATAAAACTTGATGTTAATACATATATTGAGATATATATTTTCTGGTGATCAGTGATTGATTGACGCTTATGAACTTAATACATATGTTTTGTGAGCAGTTTTGATATAAGAAAATCTGAAGCTGTTACAGTAAGGATTCTTAATAGTCTGAGAGTAGATATTACTCAGTTAAAAGGGAAATTCTTGTATGCGATTTGAAATCTGAATAAAGAGAATCTTTTGTGGGTGTGGCTAGGTTTTTCCCTTGTGTAGGAGGGTTTTCCCAGGGTAAATAGTTGTGTCTTTCTGATTTTGTGTCTCCTGATATTTGATATTTATTAATTTATATCTATCCTATTCTGGTTCAAATCTTTAACATCCTTCACTTGCCTTTGAGAATCAATTGCTTTCAAAAACATCGTTCCTTTAGGGGATGCTATAATGACATTAATTAATGGTCTGTTTTTGCAGTCATTCCATCCATCAAAAAAATGAATACTCTTTTTTTAGGTCATGTATCCTTGGTTGCTCACAATGATGCCTGTATGAAAGAGTTTTCCTTGGCTAGTAAGGTGGTGTGCACCCTTTCATACCCAACACTAATGCAATCAATAGGCGCATTGGCAAATGCTGCCATTCTTTCTTGCCAATATGATGACCTAACAAGGTTCAAAGGAAGCCCATCACTAGAAATGCAAATAGCAATGCTCTTATCTACAACCTCTCTCATCTCATTTTTAAAGGCCTTTCCCAATGGGGTCTTTTTTATAGTAAACTACTAAACAATACCCTCTTTCTTTCTAGGGGAAGATGATGGTGGCATGAAGGGATATGGGCCAATGGGGTGTGTTAAGCCACTAGGAGGTTTCTATGATCCTTTCTTGAAAAGAGGATGCATTTATTCCTTTGATTTGTTGCTCACCATGTCTGCATCCTCTTGTTCTTTGACATATCCCATTATTTGTTCCCTTTGCAAACCTTTTTATTTGGCTCTAGACGAATTCTTATTTATAAAGCTAGTAATAGCACGTAGGCAAGCTTTTATTTGACTAGCTCTTATATATATTTTGACATTGGCTACAATGCCAAAGATAATTCCCAACATTAGGAAGTTGCTCAATCATGGTTGTTTGTCAGCAAAGAGGCGATGCTATGTCAAACTGAACGACCTCTCTACATGTGGGCTAGCTAAACTAGAACTACTGACCACTCTATATAAATAACAAAACCAAAGAAAACATAATAAATTTGTCAACTTAAACAAAAAGACATTATAAATTTGTAACCCCTATGTTATGTATAAAATGTTTCAAAAAAATTCAGAACATTTCCAAAAGAATATAAAAAGCTGGAAAATCTTAAAAAAATTACAAGATTCATTCATCTTTGATAGATAAATCTCCCCTATGTAGTTCTTTCTCTTCTGAAGGTGCAGGAATTTTTTTCCCTATAGCCTGCAACTTTGAAGAAAATTGTAGCGACCTTGAAAATAAACATTGGCAGTTTGGAGGGAAAAATGCCAAGTTACCACATTCGCTCCCTGAAGGCTGAAGTTGAGATTCGGTTCGCAGGAAAGTCTGATTCGGTGCGAATTCGTTGTAAAGTCTGTCAGAAGGACCCGGTCAGACTTTCTGATGAATTTGGCGAGAATTTGGTTTAGGAGAAACTCCAACGCTAAGAGACAAGTTGGTTTTTGGAAAGAAAAACTCAAGAAAAAAGCTCACACGCCAATACAAATAAGCTTCTTCCAGTCTGGAATCTATTTGTTGAGATCGCCTCCTCAGTAGTTTACTGCAGGCTATACCAGGGCATCTGGAGACTCACGACACTCCCATTAATCTGCGATATCCTTGAAATATTAAACACTAGCCTTAGTCGACTAACCAAGCTTCCGTTCCATTAATATTTGCCATCGTGTTTATATATTTTCCAACCTTTGGTCAAACTTTCAATAATCTAATGTTGCGATCTTGGCATTATCTGGCAGGCATAAAATTTTGAAGCTCGATATCTGGTCAAAGGGGGTCCGGCCCGCACTTATATCACACACCAAAATATGAAGTAGATTTGGTAATATAAACCCCGGAAATATTTAAGTCATCGGACTATATTATAAATCTCAAGCTTCGGAATAATAATTAAAATATCTCCTTTAGAATTGAAGCGGCTCCACAAACAGGTAATATGGCAGACTCAGAATAGTTTATCAGTCTTGCACCAAAGTTTACGTTTACGATATCACGATATCACCAAGGTGGTTTCAATTACACCTTCAAAAACGTTCCAGAAATATATATTTTTCTATGTTGCTTTAATATTAGCAAAGTGGTGTACGAACTTATTTGTTATATATATATATATATAAAGCATTGTACGGATGAACCCAAAATGAATCCGAACCCAACCCCCAAAAAATTTGAACGAATTTCGAACCCAAATCTCGAACCCGAATCCGAATCGGCAACTTAGGAAAAATGTTGTATTCAATCTCTTTGTGAATTGTGATGTTCCCTACATAAAATGATTGAGTAATTAAAGATTTCTGAATTTGAAAACAAACAAAAATTGAAATCAAACAAATTTGGAAATGAACTTTAGAGATTTGTAGACATATAATTCTGGACATGGAAGAAATTACATTGACAACAGGAAACAGTTCGCCAGTGATTACTGACAAATAACAGAAGCTTCTGTGCAGATTATGTTAGCAGCACATTTATTCTTAGTGTATGGAATAATGGAACCAATGCTACAGTTAACAATGGATACTCCTCACATATAATTCAAGCTTGACAACAGAATATAATCCATTGTGTGAATTGAAATCAATAAAGTCCCAGTTTAGTCTAATTGTGTTAAGTGTAATGACCTCCTTCCCACGATTTGGCAAACTCATGGTCCTTACGGGCTGGTATACTAGCCACGACCAACTTGGAAGGGATGCTGGACTGTATGAAAGGTCAAGAATGTCTCCAATGAATGCCAACAATCCTACTGAAAGGGCCACAATCCCTTCGGCTGTTCATGTGATATTGCTCAGCAAACTCCCGGTAGAGAGATATGGGTAATCCCCTAGCTGTGAATCAATATTTGCTCTCTTTCACATGTGATGTTTGATCATAAATGCTGTGGACCTCGTAGAACTAGTGGCACTGGACAAAGATAAAATTAGGTTTAGGAAGTTGTTGCTAACTAACAATATTCTATCTTCCACAACAAACAATAGTTGGATGCTCATATTTGACCTAACTGTTGGTACTGTGGATGACAATGAAGGTTGCAGATTACCAATTATGGAATTCAAACCAGATCTACCCGCAGCTATCAACTGCCTATCTGAAACATGCACAAGATTTCCAATTTACCCCACCTTGCGACCCTTGAATGGAATTGCCAAGCAAGAGAAAGGATTTTCATCCTTACCTCTCAAAGCATGCAGCCAGGGTTTCCATCCGTGAGTGCAAATTCAAATTCGAACTCGCAATGAAGAATTGCTCACATGAAAACTGGATGGATGGAAATGAATGTTGGAGCTTATTGATATATCCTTTTCTAATTTGGGCCCTTGGGTTGTAGTTTCCTGTCAAGTATTTAAATATACTTTTATTTGATTTTTATTTATTATTATTTTATTTATTATTATTTATTTATTCATTAATATATACGTTGCTAGTTTTAAAAACAATTTTTATTTCTAATATTAAACATTCTTTAATTTGAGAAAAGGGACAAGACCTGAATTAGACAAAAGAAGACCCTCACTTTTTGTTTTAAATTATGCTATTTTTTTGGTCAGTTTTATTGAAGTAGCCCGAGGGTCTAGCCAGGCTTGCTGAGATATTGGCCTATTGCAGACCTTAGGCAAACCCCAGATCGAACCAGACCTATATAGGTAGGTGAGGGAAGGGAATGGGTTCTGAAAAGCCCTACAACATAGATTCTAAAAAACATAAATGATCAGATCTGAACATATATGGATGTGT
Organism: Thuja plicata; assembly: GCA_018584345.1. Classification (NCBI taxonomy): domain Eukaryota; kingdom Viridiplantae; phylum Streptophyta; class Pinopsida; order Cupressales; family Cupressaceae; genus Thuja; species Thuja plicata. Next base: position 49,890 of record MU228226.1, read on the forward strand.
ATGTGTACACAGACATAAACACGCATATAATGGTTGGAGTTTTGAACCTGGGCCACTATCCTAGAAATGCACCCATTTTACCCTAACATCACAACCCTTTAGACAAAATTGCCCTATATATATTCTACTATATTGTATGTTAAATTTGCAGTAAGTTATGGAATATCTGATTGATTAACATGTACATTCAAGGGTCATTTTTCTTATTTTATTGGAGCTTCAAACGTTCTAAGACTTTTTTAATGTGCAGTCTGCAATTCATCGAAGTTTTGCTGTTGCTGATAATCTGGGTGATGTCTCAGCCAAGTCTCAGGTAAGTTAATAATCCGGAACTGTTCAGTGCTTTTATCCTATCTGTGTGTTTACCATTATATTCTCTCTGTTGGATCTATCTGTCAATCTTTGTTTACATGTTTACAATTTGGTGAACAGATACAAACGGTATGTTTTGACAACATTGGACTTGCACTTGCAGCGTGCTTGAATTTGTTATGCAAGAATAATCCAAGGTGGCTCTCTCTCTTTCATTCATAGAGAGAAACTTTTCTTTCAAATAGATTTGTACTTTCAGCACACTGCTATCTTGTTTATTGTTTATGCATTATAGTGAGTTATCTTGTGGTAGGCTCATTCTTATTGTTTACCCAATTTTCTCTCATTTTCAGATATTCAAATCATGCAGCACATAATTGATTTTCAGTTTGTTACATTTCTTTCTTTACAATGTATTTGAACAGCCATGTGTGGTGTTGGGATTTGTAAGAACCCATGCCAAATTCTATGTAATTTGTTTTTCACTTTTCCAAATGCTTATAGGATAGTTATTTTGTCAAACAATTCTCATGCAATCCATTAGAGGTTTGGACTTAAATATTTTGGTTTCAGAGTTCTTGAAACATTGTGATATTGCTTAAACATTCATACAACTCACACACACATTTGTTGAGCAATATGACCAACAGTTGCATTCATAGTTGAAAAACTTGGACTTGGAAAAAACTCGGCAAACCCAAAAAGTGTGACTCAGCAAAATCTAGAGAAAGGAATGCGGTAGAAAGAGAAATCAACCTAAATTAATTATTTGAGAAATTTTTCACTTTTCCAAATGCTTATAGGATAGTTATTTTGTCAAACAATTCTCATGCAATCCATTAGAGTTTTGGACTGAGATATTTTGGTTTCAGAGTTCTTGAAACATCGTGATACTGCTTAAACATTCATACAACTAACACACATATTTGTTGAGTAATATGACCAACAGTTGCATTCATAGTTGAAAAACTTGGACTTGGAAAAAACTAGGTAAACCCAAAAAGTGTGACTCAGTAAATCTAGAGAAAGGAATGCGGTAGGAAGAGAAATCAACCTAAATTAATTATTTGAGAAAGCTTCCATAGGAATCTAGTTCCCGATTCAACTCCCAGCCTTTGTTTAGATTTCACCTCTTTGTACAATGATGAAGACGATACAAATGAAGTACGTTCCCCCTTTTACTTCCAGGCTCTTTACCTCTGTCTCTTTTTCTTATGGCAGAATGATAAAGAATTGTTGATCTATTTTCTGTAAAAATGCGTATAAATTTGTTACATATAGAGATGTCCACACAATGTTAGTGGGTTGAGAATATATCATGGCCTATGATCTTGTTACTGTTCAATGAAAAGTTATGTCCTTTTGAATGCCATCATCCTTGTGTGCATCATTCTTATTAATATTTTCTATTTTTCTGTGTTGATTATAACGATTAATTTTTAGGGATAGACTTATAGTGCATGCCTTTCTTTCTTGAGATCTTAAACCATGAGGCATGGGAAAGATGATGTTTCCTCTTGCCTTCTTTATGATGTAAATCTTAGAATAGAGAAAAGGTAACACCTTATTGAATTAAATACTAATGGTAAAAGAATTTTCCATTCAAATATAAAAATTCAAATATATTTCTGGAATGTCTTAAGTATGCATACATCTAGCACACTTCTAGTGATGTTTGTTTACCTCGTTGCTTGCCTTGTGCCATCGCCATGGTTGATCTCTCCAAGGGTGTTGAATTTATTTGCTCACTGCCGTTGGGACCATTCCTCCTGCGCTCGTCTGGTTGTTCTTTTTCGTGTTTTTGCAGGAATTTCAATTTCAAGAAAATTTTTAGGAAGATTTGATTGAACATTTCAAGAATGTCAAGAAATTTCAGAATTTCAAAAGATCAAGAATCTCTCGATCAAGAATGCCTCGACCCGCGACCATGAATCCTCGCGATCATGCTTCTTTGGTCTCTTTGGGCTTGCGTGACCTTCGCGTGAGCAAGAGGTGTCCTAGTGTGTCTGCATTCGAGGTTGCTGCATGTGAGTTTGGTGTGCCGTTGCTTCATGGTGTGGTGTGGTTGTGTTGCATCTTCTTTCTTTCCTTCCTCCGTTCTGTGGCCTGCGGTTGGGTTGGTGTCGCGTCTTTGTTGTTCGTGGCTCCTTTGCCCTGCCTCTGTCTGTCTTTGGTTCGGGAGGCCCTACGTGTTCTAGCGTTCTTTCTTGTAGTCTTGAGCACCACTTTGTCGTTTTTTCTCCTTCTCTCAATGCTTTCTTCTGGTTCATGGATGTCCTGTTTCTGGCCTCCAACTTCGTCTATGTTCCACCTCTTTTTTTTTGTTTTTGTTGTGCTTTTGGGAGCCACTGCTATGGAGTCTGGCTCTGGGGATTCTCATCCCATGTTGACGCCATTGCAGACTTCCCAACTTAAGTCTATGGAGGGGGCCTCGAGTGTTGAGTTGCTAGAACGCATGAGCAAGCTAGAATTGGATAACTAGACACTCAGAGACGCTGTTCAGGCTCTTTGTGTGAAGTTCATAGCCTTATCTGCTAACTATGATGACTTAAAATAGCAACTTGATTCCAACATTTCACAGGTTTCAGATATCTCAGGGAAACTCTCTTCGGCCTTAATTGAGAACGCCGATGTCAGGCACTTACTTAACTCCAACATGGCGTATGTCTTAGAGATTAAGAATATTAAAGATAAATAGACTGAACCGGACTGTAAACAAAACTCCCTAAAAACAGAAACTGAACAACTCAAATCTTGGGCTTCAATCTGCAACAACAATAGTGCGCCTCTTTCTGGGGTTGAAGAGTTGGTTCAGGCTAAACTGGCAGAGGAACGTATTAGGAGGGTACGCGAGCTTAACTTGAAGGTCCATGGCCTTCCTCCTTTCTCCTCCGAACCACTTTTTGTGGTATACTCATTTCTTAGTGAGCAACTGTGCATCATGGATATCACACTTGACAGGGCTTGGATAGGTTATGACAACACTCTTTTCCTTCATTTTTTATCAATAGTTGATCGTCTTTGGGTTCTCAGAGCCAGGAGGAAATTGTTCCCACTTCCCATGAAGATTTTTCTTGATGAGGACCTCACCAAGTCACAGGTTGCAGAATTAAAACACTCCCGAGAACTTGTTGTAGCGGCTAGACACAATGGCAAATGGGCAGTCATCAAGAACTTGGAAGTAGTTATTAGAGACTCCTTCCCCCTGGGTTGGGAACCTCGATTTGTTGCTGCGGCTAAATGATGGTCACATGCGCGGTTGGGCATGGGGGAACATAAGGGTGGTTCCTTGCATGTCAATTGCTGGAATGGTAATGGGACACTTTGGTCCATGCTGGGTTTACTTCACGACGCTATTGGTTCAACTGATCTTCTTCTTGTTACTGAGACTCATGAGAGCCTTGCTCGTCCTCTTCCAGGTGTCACTGGGTATCATAAGCTATTATCTTTTAGGGACGAGGTTCGGAGCTCTGGAGGTGTTAGGGGGTTCAGTGGGGTCGCTTGCCTAGTCAGCAATTGGCTTCAAAGTGCGACTTCTATTATTTACTCTGACATTCTGCCAGATTTATGTGGGTCTGTGTTAGTTAGGTAACGCACCCAAGGGACATTTTCATTGTCGCATGTTACTTTCCTCCGACATCTTCTTTCTATGCTATACATAATGGGCACGAGGGGGACCCCTAAATGGACTTATATGACAACATCACTCAGTTCTCTGCAGTGGGGGATATTATCATTATTGGGGATTTCAATGCACGAACTAGGGACATGCAGGCCCCTCTCCACAACCGGGTGGTGGACACGATGTGCACTATTAAGACGGATCTGACAACCTTGGGTCTTCAGAGATCCTCTGATGATTTATTGGGGCACCTCATGAAGTACGACCGCCATCTACTCCAGCTGTGTGAGTCCTCGGACTTGGTGATCCCGACGGTCTTCCCTGTTTTCTTGGCTCCAGCTTGTTCACTTGCTAGCCTCATTGTGGGGGTGCGAGTGTTGTGGACTATGCTCTCTCCAGTTTCTCCTTCATCCCCTCCATCAGCCATTTCTCCATCTCCCCCCTTCCCTTGGCCGACCATGCTCTTCTTAGCCTTACCGTCCGTGCGTCCCCTTCCCCTCCCCCCTCCCCTTCTCCCCCCTTTTCGCTAGCCCCTCCTCGCACCTCCTTTTGCTTTGACAATGGAGACTAGGATATCTTTACCCTTTACCTCAGATAGCTCCTCCCCCCAGATTCCTTCTCCACCATCCAATGCGCCTCCACCATGTTTGACCGCCTCTCCACCTCTATTTGGGAGACTGCTCTTCTCCCTTTTACTCACCATACCACTTTTATGATCCCTCTCCCCAAGCATAAGAAAACTTGTCCTATGAATAAGTGGTATGATGATGACTGCAAGTCCTTCCATCGTACTTCCATCGTACTTTGTGCACAACTTCCATCCTTCACCCAGCTTCCTTCACCCGACTGAAAAACTCCTACAGCCAATTCCTTCGCCACAAGAAACACATCTTCATCTCGTAGCACAGTAGAACCCTTCGTGCCTCGCTCATGCCCTCCCCCAAAGGCTTCTGGCGCACCCTTTTTCCTCGTCAGTTCCCTCTCTTTCCTGCTTTGGATTATAGCTCACTGGTCTCCCACACCTCGACTCTTTATGATATCCCCAGTCAGCCTTCCATCCTTGTCACCCCTCCCCCCACTGCCATCTTTTCATCTACACCCACATCAGAGAGGCAGTTAGATCCATGAACAGTAGTAGGACTGCAGAAGAGGAAGCCTTCCATCGTTGTCACCCCTCCCCCCACTGCCATCTTTTCATCTACACCCACATCAGAGACGCTGTTAGATCCATGAACAGTAGCAGGACTGCAGAAGAGGAAGGGTTTCAAGCAGAACTCTTCAAGCACGACATCACAGTGTTAGGCTCCTTCCTCACCGATCTTTTCAACAGAGTGGTTTGCACGGGGTTCCCTCCCTCTTGATCGTGCCATATCATTCATTCGATACACAAGGCTGGCCCCGTCTCAGATCCCAACAATTACAGGACTATCATGGTCGGGCATACTTTCTCTAAATTGTATGCCACAGTTTTGCACTCTTCTTTGTTGGGAGTTGGATCAACGTCATATTTCGGCTAGGGGGCAGGTTGGTTTCAGATCAGACTATCAGACCATGGACCACATTTTGACTCTGAGAGCTATTATTGAGGAGGCTTGGCATTGCTACTCGAAGGTCTATTGCTGCTTTGTGGATTTCTGCAAAGCTTTTGATTTAGTGCTTAGGTTGACCATTTTCCAGAGACTCTGTGACGTTGGTTTTTCTGACTCTCTTGACTACCATCATAGATGGAAAACTCGCAGAGTACTCGGTGAGTTTTAAAAACTCGCCGACATAGACTACATTTTTTTTATAGAAAAAATGTAGAGCAATCGTCCAGTTTTTTAGAAAAACTTGACGAGTCTGTGTGGAAAACTCGGCCGCGATAGTACATAATCGCTTAAAGCAAAAAAAGGGCCCAGTTTGATTTATTTTTATGTTTTCATTGTGTCTATTTGGCTGAGGGGGGAAAATAGGTTTCCAAGCCCTTGGTAACTAATTTCAATCGATTAGAAGCGGATTTGAGTGGATTTCAAGCAGTTTTTGAAGAAAAATCAAATTCCCAGGTAGGTTTTCTTATTTTGTTTCAATGTTTTTTTAAAACATTCTATTTATTTTTTGTTGCATCTAGATGAATACAAAATCATTCCTAAGTAGTTTAAAATGATTGAGTCATTAGAACAAGATTTCAACACTATTTTTGACATGTTTTGTTGAGTGTTTCACTATTTTTTTTGAAGAATCTCTAGTAAAAAAAAAAAAATCAAACCCTAGTAGTTTTTAAAAAAAAATTCAACTTTGAATGATGTCTAAAATTATTGAAACTAATTTAGATAGTTTGCTTAATTGTTTAACTAAAATATTAATTGTCTTTTCACTTTCTATGTGTATGTCAACATTTAACTATTAATTCATCATGACAGCTTCAGGGAATGATTGGCCACTAGAACCATGCCCTTCTGGATATATAGGCACCCGTCCTAAAGGTGCTAGAGATGAGACATTGAGGTATGCCTATGAAGGACCGGATTCTGGGACGATGATTTGCATAAAATGTGAGAAAGTAATTCATGGAGGCATAAATCGCCTCAAATACCACTTTGCTGGCATTGACAAACATGATACTAGGAAATGTGATAAAACCACAGAAGAGAAAGATTTGTAAATGCCATACGTGGGCAGCCATAGCTGAATCTCAAGGTGCTCCAATTGATGTTTGTAACATAAGAAATGGTGAACCAATGCTATGGAGGAAGATGGCTCACCAAATCAAGTGGATATGAGGGGGATATCCTATGTTACATTAGGAACAACCCCCAAAAGGCTTCACTGTTTGACCGAAAGCAAATTGGCAAAGCCCAAAATGATGAAGGGATGCTAATGCTAGATCTAGATTTGAAGATGGGGTTGGGGATAGAGTTCCTTTTATGTTAAGATGTATATGATATGCAATACTATGAAAGGAATGCAAACTATGATAAATGAAATGATTGGTAATAATATGTAATATTAGATCTGATGCATAAAAGTAAATGCAAGATGAAAAGAAGAAGAATGAACCCACCTTGAAGCAAGGAGAGGAACAAACTTAAAATCTGGAAATGACTGTCACAAAACTGTCGGAATCAGAAACTGTTCTGGATTTGGAACCCTGGCACCTGTATCTTCCGACTGTGAAATTTGCAGATTCCTAGGACTATGCCGACTCACGTTGGCCTTGTCCTGGAAATCTGACAAATTTTGTAGAGGATTAGCCATTGGTTCTGTAACTTTGAAATTCCGGATCCGAAACTCCGAAAAACTGCTCTTGCACACAAGAAAAGGTGAAAAAGGTTGTGGAAAGGGGCTTCCCTTGGTCAAGCCCCGATATAGGAATCAACCTTGAAATGAAATAGAAAAGCAATGTAAACATGATAAATGTCAGATTTACCTTGCATGAAAACCCTCATGGATGGATGTAGAAATCAGTCAACTTCACAAGGATGCTTGTATGTTTGGAATGTGTTGTAGAATCAAGGATGCCTTCACAAATGCAATGAATCTACACTTGCTAAATCTTGGATCTTCAATGAGTGTATGCTTGAAACCTTGAATGGATCTTCTTGCTTGCTTGAGAGTTCCTCTATTTGGCTACCATGGGAGAGAAATTTGCATCAATGAGGGAAGATTGCCTTTGCTTGAATGGAAGAAGAATTAGAGACTTGGATATCTTCAATGGGATGATTGTCTTCAAATCTTGAATCCACCACTTCAATTGCACAACTTGAATGCTTGATTACTTGATTGCTTGCACTTGAAAGATATCTTTGCTCTTGAATTTGAGATCACGTAGGTATCTCAAAATGAGAGAAGACCCCCTTTTATACTCATTTCGGGATTCAATAGATCACAAATAAAGAGCAGGAAGAAAAATTTCCGCATTGGGCCCGAAGTCCACTTAATCACAATGCCCTAGGTCAAGGCCGAATTGGGTCGGCCTTGTCCAGGACAAGGCCGACTTAGTTCGACCTAGTCCTGGCATTTCTAGATTCAAGGCAAATCGGGGTCTTGGAAGGTGTGAAAAGTTTCCGGGAAGAAAATGAAAGATCGGGAAATCAAGCATAAAGACATTGGGATCTTGAAATCACTTAAATGGGGTCTAATAGATCCTAAAAGACATCCAATAATGGGTGCTAACTTTTTAGAACGGTACAACATTGAAGAAGAAGAAGCAACACTTCAGAGCATAGTGGGCCCTTGTCGTGGCCCATGTATCCACAAAATGTGCACCCCTTCTTTTATTGCTTTTGCTTCCTCTAGTAGAGTGCCTGTTGCTGCATCATTATCAAGGACACAACCTATAGGCAGTTATTTTGTGCCCAGGAACACACTTGGAGCACACCCATCATTAGAGGCTACTAGATGGAATAAGGAGGCACATGAGAAAACAGACATTGCATGTGCTGATTTTTGGTATTTTAACATCTCATTGAATGTGGCAGAGAGTCCTTATTGGCTAAATTTGGTGATCGCAATGACAGTTTCAGGAAAAGGGTACAAGGTCCCTTCTCGCAAGGATTTGAGTTGGAGGTTAGTAAATAGTCCACTTGATTTCATTTTTAAATTTTAATTTTTTTCTTGTTTATTAAATCAAAATTGTGTACTGAGACCTAATTTTACTTTGTTCTTGTAGGTTGCTCACAAATGCGGATGATAGGGCAAAAGAAATGGAGGACCAAAAAAAAGAATGGAGAAAATTTGGCTGCACCATTCTTTCTGATGGGTGGACAGATGGAAAAAACCGCACCATTATTAATTTTTTGGTTGCTTGCAAGGACAATGTGGTGTTCTTGAAATCTGTTGATGCATCCAATAAGGCGAAAAATGCAAATACATTAGCTGGAATGTTGGAGCTCATTGTCACGGTGGGTGTAGAGAGAGTGGTGCAAATCATCACAGATAATGCAACAACATATGTGTCAGCAGGTAAAATCCTCCAACAAAGGCACCCTACTTTTCAACTTCCTTTTCTAATTTCTACTATGTCATTTGAATAGTATTTAAGCAAGTAATGGAAGATGAAAGATCAATTGCAATTTATGATATAATTAATATAAATGTGTGCAATTGAGGTAAAATCCTCCAAGAAAGGAACCCCACTCTTTTTTGGACACCTTGTGCAACACATGTCCTAGACCTTCTTTTGAAGGGCGTAGGGAACTTGATTGGGTAACTCCAATTGTGGAAAATGCAAGGCGGATCACAAAATATATTTACAATCACCCTTGGGCTCTACATTTGATGAGAGAGCACACTCATGGGAGAGATTTGGTGAGAATTGGTGTCACAAGGTTTTCAACGATTTTCTTAACATAACAAAGCATTATTGGTGCATTGGCTTCTTTGAAACAAATGTTTGTGAGTCAAGCATGACTAAACTCACCTTATTCAAAGAAGGCTGAAGGAGAGGTTGTCACATGCATAGTCTTCGACAACCATTTTGCACAAAGGCTGTAGAGATTGTGAAGGTAACTTCAAAACTTGAATTTTCAATTATTCTTGATTCAAGTCTCTCATTATTAATTTGTAACTTACTTCATTAATTAATCTTTTTGTAATTACTAATTTTTATTTTTCAATTGTAGGTGTTCGAGCCCCTGGTTAGAGTTCTGCGGTTGGTAGATGGAGATCAAACCCAATGGGGTATCTTTATGAGGCCATGGATAGGGCCAAAGAGTCTATAAAAAATTACTACAAGGGGGATGGACTCAAATTTGATCCCATTTGGGAAATTATTGATAGGAGGTGGAATAATCAGCTCCACCAACCCATTCATGCAACAGGGTACTTCCTCAACCCCCATTTTAGGTTTGATGATTCTTATTCAGATCCTAATGGAGAGGTCATGGAGAGCCTCACTGCATGCATTCAGAGGATGATACGTGAGGTTCATGAGAGAGACCTCGTTGTGGATGAACTCCAAAACTATGTGGAAGCAAAGGGTAATCTTTTCTCTTCAGAGCTGACAAAGAGAGGAAGAGATACTCAAACCCTAAGTATAACATTTGCCATTTGGATTTTGGGGTCTAAAGTAATTAATAAAATATGTTTACACTTTTCTCTTTGCTTTCTAACTTTTCAATATTTTTATTTTGTAGACAATTGGTGGCAAAGTTGGGGTGGAAATACCCCAAATCTCAAATAATTTGCCCTCAAAATCTTATGTCAGCCTTGTAGTTCATCCATTTGTGAGCACATTTGGAGCTTGTTTGAGGCCATCCACACAAAGAAGAGGAATAAGTTAGCTCAAAAACGCCTCAATGACCTTGTCTTTGTGCAATATAATCTTCGGTTGTGCATAAGGAAGGTACAAGAAGCAACAACTGGTCCAGTTGATTTGGATGATATAGATCCTTACAATGATTGGACAGCACATGAGCAACCTCCATTGTTTGTAGAGGATGACATCACTGATTTGGAGAGGCAGGCAATGGAGGAGGGAGGTGGATTTGGTTTCACACTGGATGACATTGAGGATGAGTCGGATGAGTCAGATGAGGACTCATTGCCAGTGCCAGGAGGAGCTACATCCAGGATGGAGGACGAGCCACACGCATCATCGTAGATACCGAGCGAGGAGGCAGAGTCACGCCTAGTGCAGGCTTCTAGTTCTAGGACTAGACCCTCTAGTTCTACCTCTCCCTTATTTTTTCTAGAGCTGGGAAGAGGAATACGTAATTGTAATGATGTTCATGTATTTACTTTTAGTTTTACAGAAACTATTTACTATTTTGCTTCCAGGCATCTAGCCATCAACATTCCTCATGAGAATGCGATTTTGTACCCACTTTGCATTTAAATATATGTAGACTTAGGTTGTTTCTTTTGTGTTCTCATTAATTGACTCATTGGATGCATCTTCTCATTGAATTTTGCAAAACAAATGCATCTAATTAAATTTAAGTAGTTTTTTAAGTTCTTGAGTTTTTTGCCGAAAATTGGCAGAGTTTTTTCTGAATTTTTTTTTCAAGCCTTGTTGAGTTTTCCAACTATGACTGCCATCATGAGACTCTATAAGACAGTTGTTGGTCGCATTAAGACCCCTCATGGGGTTTCAAAATTCATTCGATGCACTATCGGGGTGAAGCAGTGTTGCCCTCAGTCCCCTACCTTGTTTGGGCTTTATATTGATGAGCTGGAGATGTTTCTTCAGGACACTCGCTTCCTGGGGATGATTGTTCTTTGCACCAAGTTTTGATTTCTATCTTGCTCTTTGTGGACGATGTGGTCCTCTTGGCTTCCTCTCTGAAGGGCTTAAAGAGACTTCTTGAAGGCCTTGCTTCTTGTTAATGTTTTCAGATTATCACAAGGAATATGCTACCTATAGAAGTCTTTCAAACACTAAGCACAAGATATAAATATGAAATCACAATGGAGAGATAGTACCCGGAAATCAGACTTCAAGTTCTCCAATGTGACTTCTGTGGATGTTGAATTTAGCCCACTTAGAGTTTCTTCCAATTCTGATTGATCCTAATCAGCATTCATATCTGACTTTGAAATGAATTCGATCTGCACCTATGCCTCCAAGGACTGCTATGAATCTGCCTTTGAATGTCTTTAATGTGTTATCAGATTCGCACCTTAGGACTGCTTCAATTCATCCTAATTTGCC
>MU228226.1:83503-103285 GCA_018584345.1 Thuja plicata
GGTACAAAATTGCATCCTCATGTGGAATGCTGATGGCCGGTAACCATAGTCTGATAGTCTAAAGACTCTAAACTCTATAGAAAACTTAAAATAGCTTCAAATCCGCTTCAAATCTCTTCAAATCCGCCTCAAACCCACAACAAATCACTCTACAATGCTACCAACCACGTTTTTTCTCCTCCAAACCCTTTCTCTCCTATCCAAACTCTTTTTTGCAAGTAAAAAATGATGTTTTTACCTTTTGCTGGGCGTCACTGCCTAAATCTGCAGTACGACCGATAAGTTTTTGGCTTATCGCGATAAGTTGGCAACTTATCGCCGATAAGTTGGCAACTTATCTGCGATAAGTTACCAACTTATCTACGATATTTTTCTGCGCGAAAATAACGTAATTTATCGCGGCTGAAAACTTATCGCGATAAGTAGACTTATCGCCGATAAGTCTGCGCTATGTTGATCTATGGGATCATTAGCTCCGCATTCAGATCGACCATCAGATGGTTAGGGAGGATAGGATTTGCTAGCTTTGTAGCGTGGGTGAGGCTGAGACGGAGACATCTCATTTTCTACTGCCCTATCTACTACGAGATCAAAGAGAGATTCTACTGCTTCTTTAGGGAGACTCAGTCTCTCTCCTCCTTCAGGTACATTGATCAGAGGTGCCTTGCGCTTTATCTCTAGGAGGCCTTGAGACTTCAGGACCACTCTCTATGGCATTAGCTCCCCACGAGACAACACACCGGTTAGCTTATCACCTTTTTCTTCACGGTGGTTTCCCCTGCGCGTGGCATCAAGCAGTAGCTTGGTCCCCCATTTGGCCAAACTAGATCCGTGAGGCTTCACAGGAATTCCACCCAACAACGGTCTTCTTCTTTTTCCTCTTCCAAGGGTCTTCAGAGGCGGCTTGGGGTCTGTTCTTGCCCTATGGCCTATCCTTCGGTTTTGGATTTTTTCTCGGCTGCTCAAAGCTATTAGTGGGCTGTTTGTTGTTTCTTGCTTTAGTTGTTTTGTTTTCTCTCCTTAGGCACCGTTTGGTGTTCCTGCTGAGGGTTGGCCTTCTGCTTTGTTTTGGCAGTTCCTTGGACCCCCTTTGTGGTCTTTCGTTGGACATTAATAAATTTATCTTATCTTATCTTACCTTACTACGTACCAATACAAGAGTAAAATGTCTTTTTTTGCTTATGAAATTATTACAGAGAAGGCCAGAGATGGTCGGCCAAGGATTCCAGTTCATTTGACTATACCATACCCCCTTACTTGATGATACACAACATATTAAAAGGACTTGACAGTTGCCAAGAGGAACACAATTGTCAACCAACCAACACATATAACTACTCGAGAGTGACAACCAACTTAATACAGACAATTAATACATTGCTGAGTTACCAGTATTATCAAACATAAAATGGGTATTGTACGCTGAGTACATCACCCCCTACCCCCGCNCCCCCCCCCCCCCCCCCCCCCCCCCCCCCCAAAAAAAAAAAAGTTGTCTTCCAGACAACAAGTATACATCAAGTAATATTCAGGAAGACTAGTAATTTTAACATTTTTTCTCATAATTTGACTGTTATAAATTCTAGACGAGGATAAAGTGATGGTGCTTTTCATTCACTTGAGGGGAGTTGTTTGGCAATAATAAAGTGTTTATTAGAATACTCCTTAGTTTTTCAATAATGTTAAAAAAGTAGTGATAGGACCATAGTTAGCACATTGGGTAAGTAACAAGTATTTGCCAAAAAAAAATTGACAGTGTTTTTCCAGAGTTACTTGTGGGGTTTCCTAGGTAGTGTTTGACAATTTTCAGCTAGTACTCACCATGCACTTGGCAAATTTGTGCCTTGGATAAAAATGTCGATTAAACACTCCAAAACCATTTTTTTGGGTTTATCAGCCTTGTTTGGCCTTATAAAAAATTATGAAAAGGTTTGTGCGGCTTTCAAGGTCTTGATTGGCTTGGTTGCAGGGTTTTTGACCCTCGATCTCCATGAGAGATTTTTCCCTCAATTTTGCTGGAGTGTTGCTCCCATTCCTCCCACCAAACTCAGTTGATACATTTTGTAGCCGTATTTTGCATAAAATTTATGTTTTTTAAAAATTTGTTGATTTTTGCCTAATTGGAATTTTTTTGGTTTGCCAAGTCCAAGTTGAGTCCGAGCTTGCAAATTATTGATAGGACAATGTTGGGCTTCAGTTTTTGAAGAACATTATAGGATAGTTATTTTCTGTTTATCTTAAATTATTTGAGGGATAGTGTTGTTGATCATCAGTTTATTAATATAAATAGTATTCATAATTTCCATCATTTTCTGATAAAGCTTCTTTTCTTATATTGAATCACTATTGCTAAGTGCAGTTGACTTTCCCATTCTCAAGTCGTGATTATTTTGCTGTAGTTTTATGGATTTTTATTTTGCTGAATGTGTCTTTCCTTAGTTAATGAACATGAGCTTTCCACAGTACATGAGATAAACTTATAAGAGCTTCCGGAGAATGTTGTGATAAATTTAGATTTCAGAATACTTTAGATCAGATTCCATGAAACTTCATCAAGATAAAGAGACAAAATCACTATCTTGATGAAGGATCATAGAGTGCGATCCAAAATGTAATGAAAATTAACACAGTTTTCTCCTGAAACTGTAATAAGTGAATCCATACTTATCCTTGACATAGTTACAGTAATAATTTTTTTGTCTTGAACTCGAGTTGATCAATTCATGGACATTTGCCATTTTTCATTCAGGAGTTCTGTTCATTTATTGTCATAAAATTAATCTTTGCCTTTGAAATAAATATGTATGAATCAATTTTGACAGTTTTCTTCACAAGTTTGAGTCTGCTTATTATTTCGTCTAACCTCAGGTGGTTCCTCCTTTGAAAAGAATCAGAATGTAATATTGTGTGGTCAATCTTAAAAAGAAAGAACTAGGATTATTGTTTCATTCTTTGTGGCTTGGTATTTTGCTCTCTCTATTTGAAATGCATTTAAGATTTTCTAACATCTGGTATTCATCCTTGTCTCCATGTTTTTGTATTCTGCTGTGAAATTGTAAAGGCACAGGTTGCTGAATGCTATTTAATTTTACAGTTTTACAGAGAAGGCTCATTCTAGTAATTTTATTATACATAGCTGATGTTTCATTACCTGTAATTTTCTGTGTACTGGCAGAATAGAAGCCGCCCTTCCCTTCATTATATATCCAACTTTTACTGCAATGGATCTATTTTCAATCTACCAGGGGCTCAAATATGTCCATCTTCCAACATTAAATAAAGTAAGGTTATTAATTATGCTTTGGAAATGTTACCTTTAATTTACATTTATCCTGCTTGTGCAGTATTGACTTTAGGAAGTATATTATGTCATTAAGATTTTTTTAGGGAAGGTATATTTAATTCAGTTCTCATCTTGCATATAAGTGCACCTAGCATGTTAAGTGGTATGAAAATTGGGCTTCAATGCAGGCCAGGATTGAGATAATTGTGGATAAATGGATTCATTCGAGGACTGTACCATCTACTGGAGAAGTGAGCAATGTTGAAGGAATACGATTTTTTCATCCCTCAGGTTAGTCTATTTAATATATATCCATATTATCTATCATGTATTTTCTGCATAGAAGATATAATGTTGAAATGCAAAGACATCCTTATTTTTAACATTTTAAATCAGATATTGGCTCGAAGTCTTTGTTGTTTTATAGTATTGTACTGAAGTAGGAATGAGTATATGGTGGTTATTGAGCTTACAGATGACTTCTAAGATTGGATTCAGGCAGCAGGATTTGGCCACTTAGAATTGGATTCATAAATGCTAAGGAACAAAGGGCAGAGATTATGAGATCTGCTCTGCTATCCATGAAGAATGGAGATAGCTACTTTCTCTCCATGGAGTCTGGACATGGTTTCCCACGGAAGCCACAGGTTATTGTTTACAGAAGCTTGCTGTTATTTTCATGTAAATGCTGGAATATTCTGTTTTATTGCACTGAAGAGATTTTTCCAATTTTGCTTTATGCATATTGCAGTCGGGGTTGCTGCTGTGTCTGCATAAAAAGGCAGCTGCAGCGGATATTGTTATGGGTGTGCTCCAGGTATGGAATATGAATTCAGCTTCTGTCCTGTCCAAATGCTTCTAAATTTCATGGAAAGAAGACTCAGTGCATTTAGCAATTGACCATATATCTTAGTTTCATGTGGTGGTGTTTAGGAATAGTTGTAACTGATAGCTGATTAGAATAATAGGCATGGGTTAGGGTTAGTGCCTCTCGAAATTGAAGGTTATGTACGCTTTGTCCATTGTAACTTAATTGGAATTGGAATGGTGCTGATGTGCCTCAGAATTGCATGTATTCAACTACTGTAGGACAGTGATACTCGCCGGCATCAAATTTTCTATCTCCATCTTATACAAAAAACTAAGTTGCCAGTTCGGATTCGGGTTCAAAATTCATTCAATTGTTTTTGGGGTTGGGTTTGGATTCATCCGTACAAGAAAATATATATATATATATATATATGCAGCAGCAAATAATTTCATACACCACTATGCTAATATTAAAGCAACATAGCAAAATACACTGTTAATGTTTGTAGCTTTAGTTGTATGATCATTAGATTACATATAATATATGTTGATTAAAAATAATATAATATGTATGTTATATTATTATTAATCATATAAAATTTAATATTTAATATTAAATTATTATGTTATTCTTAATTAATAATTGATTGATGAAACATTATAAGATTGATTAAATTGTAATTAATGGGAAGAGGCATGTCCTTTCTTATAAATAATAATGAATAGACATGTCTCATGAACAGACATGTCTCTCCTATCCTCATTCCCAATATAAATGAAAGAGAGATTGTTGCATTTGGAAAATACATACAACATAGAGTGCTATTACATTTGCAGCTATCCTAAAACTTAACATGGTATCAGAGCCAGACTGCAAATGTAAGAGTAGTTTGTTAATGGTGAATGTGTGACTGTCTCAGAAAATATAGTCTCGGTAAAAGGACCCTATCTCACAAATCCACTGTTGGATTTTGCTAAATTTCGGATACGTTGGTGAAAACTTAATTTCAAAGAATATCACCGAAGTGATTAGAGAGAAAGTCTTGGATACAAAAGTTATGACGGAATATGTACGGGTCTATGTGAAATTCCTGAAAGCGACTTTCATTAAAGAGATATATTTATTTGTTATGATCGTGGTCAAGAAATAACAAAGAAGAAAGCATTCAAGGAAGGGTGTCTCTTTCTATAAAGAAAGCATCAATTATATAGTGTCACCTCTCTTGGATAAATCAAGTCATTTCATAAGAAGACATGAGAATTGTTCAAAGATAAAAGAGTGGGAATTGTACATTGTGGGGGGAGAATAATAACCAATGTTACATTTCCATTTGAACCATCCTTAGTGGAGAGTGAAAAAATGGTGATCATCCACTCTAGGCTTTCGCTCTGCATGAAGGTCGTCGACATGCCTAGCACGAACAACATTATGATCTCCTGCAACCTGTTCGCCGCAAACAACTTCAATTTTTTTTGAGAGTTGATATTTCCTATATGGGCTCACCTTACAAAAGGAAATATTTGAAACTTAAGATAAGTATTTCATGTTTTATTAATGCACATGTATTATTGAGTTTTAAATTTATGCTATAATATTGGCTAGTAAAATCATGTATGCTTCTATCTTTGGCATTTTCGTATGAGATAGTTTAGTTTATAAGCTATTTGTAATCTCTCTCTAACATACCTTCAGGGTAGAAGCACGAGAAATTGTTTTCAGAGGGAGTTTGACTCTTCAAAGGTAACTTTGGACGAGGAGCTAAGAAGATTGATATCAGACTCAGAGGGATTTGACATTTCATCATAAGCAATCTTGGATGATCAACAAATTGATATCTGCTCAATGAGTTCTTCTCTGTGAGAGAAGTTCGAGGTGAAATCCCTTGTTTTCACCCTCTGCGCTGAGGCATGATGGATGTCATGTGTGTGACTCCATATTTTTAATGGGCCCGCCTGCCCCTTGTGTACATCATGAGGAAGTGACGACTTTCAAATGATTATCACTTGTATTTGTAAGAGTTATTGAAAGGTGACGATCTTACAATAATTTGGCCTTCTATTGTGTTAGACATCTTGTGATGGCTGAAACAGATCATGATAGATGACAACTTCTATTGTGATAGACATCTTGTGATGGCTGAAATAGATCATGATAGAATGCATCTTCTATTGTGGTAGACATCTTGTGATGGCTGAAACAGATCATAATAGAAGATGTGAATGTTCCTATGGTAGGTGCACATTACATATGGACATCTTTTGAGTACTTGGTGGATGTCATGTGACTTGATGTTGGTAGGCCATTACTCTGAGCACTTGGTGAATATCATGCGACTTGATATTTTGCAGGCCAATGCTCCCGATATCATGAGATGATATCTTTGTAAACTTTTGAGTACTTGGTGGACATCATGTGACTTGATGTTGGTAGGCCATTACTTTGAGCACTTGGTGAATATCATGCAACTTGATATTCTGCAGGCCAATGCTCCTGATATCATGAGATGACATCTTTGTAAACTTTTGAGTACTTGATGGACATCATGTGACTTGATGTTGGTAGGCCATTACTCTTAAGTATTTGGAGAATATCACGCGACTTGATATTTTGTGACAAATACTCCCAATATCATGAGATGATATTTATAAATCTATGAGTTATGGTGAATATCATGAGACTTGATATTCCTAATCAGTCCATATCTCTGACATCACAGTAATGTGATATCAAAATAAAATTTCACAATTAACGTTGTGTTGCTCTTGTATTTTGATGAATTTTATCTTCCCTAACTAAGAGGGAGTGTTGATATTTTGTGTAGCTATGTTAAGGGTCATAAGTGTTGACACGGGAGACCATTACACATTTTGTTTGATCATCCTCCCTAGCTAAGAGAGAGTGTTAATGTTTGTAGCTTCAGTCGTATGATCATTAGAATACATATAATATATGTTGATTAATAGTATAATATATATGTTATATTATTATTAATCATATAAAATTTAATATTTAATATTAAATTATTATATTATTCTTAATTAATAATTGATTGATGAAACATTATAAGATTGATTAAATTATAATTAATGGGAAGAGGCATGTCCTTTCTTATAAATAATAATGAATAGACATGTCTCATGAAGGGACATGTCTCTCCTATCCTCATTCCCAATATAAATGAAAGAGAGATTGTTGCATTTGGAAAATACATACAACATAGAGTGCTATTACATTTGCAGCTATCCTAAAACTTAACATACACCACCACATATATTAACGTGTTAGTGCAAATGACAACAAAATTCCAAAATACACTACCATATCAATGTTTCAGTTCAAAAACAATAATGTCAACATTGATAATCAGCCATCACTGATCAAATATCATCAAAAACCATCAAACAAATCATCATCATTCTCGCAAAATTAGCTAGCCCTCCTCGTAGTTCCTTCAACTCCTTTATAACAATTTGATTAGACCAATTCGAAGTGAAGAATTTGTGAAAACCAAACAGCTATACAATTTGCTTAAAAATGACTCTTTTGTCCTCATGCGTTTGTCCCAGTGTTGGGGTTTTGATTTCCCTTCTTGGATTGGCAAGTCTTCTTTGAGTACTTTTGGAAAGGTCCCTTTGAACCTAAAAAGGTCTATTTTTGGTGGTTATTACTTATTAAGAAGCTTGTTGTGGGTTCTGTCTTGTCCTCTATTGGTGTTGAGCCTGTTGTTTGTGGTCTGTGTAATAAAGAAGAGAGTTTTGAACACTTGTTTTTTTATTGTGTCTATGCTAGAAAAGTATGGTCTATTTTTCTTGGTGCTCCTATTGTGTGGAACTGTAAGCCAGGTCTCTCCTAGACCTAGAGTGAAATTCTTGCTGGATATGTTGAAATGTTTGGCTTTCAAGTGAATAGGTTTTGGTTTGTCCTAACTGGTGAAATTCTATGGCTGCTTTGGAAGGACAGAAATAGAGAGAATTTTCAAAAAGAGAGGAGGCCTACTGAGTTTAATCTTAAACTCACACATTTTTCTATAATGTCACAGGTCTCACTGATTCTGGATATTCCAAAAAGAAGGTTTATGAAATTGGTGCA
Source organism: Thuja plicata (assembly GCA_018584345.1). Lineage (NCBI taxonomy): Eukaryota > Viridiplantae > Streptophyta > Pinopsida > Cupressales > Cupressaceae > Thuja > Thuja plicata. The sequence continues at coordinate 91,687 of MU228226.1, forward strand.
GGAAGGCTCCCTGACAATCTTCAAAAATGAAGTGAAAGTTGCTCAATACATCAATACATATCAAAGCTTCCTTATTCAGTCCGAGGTTGAAGATCTAAATAAGATGCTTGAAGAATGTCATATGAACATAGAGCAAGGCACAAATGGTACCACTCAGCAAGCAACTGAAGATAGTAGAGGCTGGAATAGTGAATCCAATGTTGAACTTGGGGTTGATGCAAATGCTCCTTGTTATCAGGGCCTCATTCCCTATCAGGAGGATGGATGGAACTAGTTTTATTTACTGCTATCTCTTTTGAGCAAAATATATCTTGATAAGGCAAAATACACTATAAAGGCAAATATATACTTGTAAAGGCAAATATATACTTGTAGAAAGCATGCAATAGTTAGTTGTCAGTTCATATGTATAGGATCCCTCCCCCAATTTTGTAACTGTAATTATTAATGGGGGTTGGATAGTTGGTTTTGATTTTGAGCAAACTTGGAACAACCTCGATATGTTTCTATTTTGATGAACTATCTTAATAGAAAAAAAAAAGTTATTCAAAATTATACCTACATGCAACAACGATTTATAGAACAAAGATATGAATGACAGTGTTGAACTCATTTATATTTAGCATTTCAGGTAGACAGGTCTGGGGTATTTAAGGAAACTAGTAATTACATTCGAAAACTACAACTCCTCATAGTTCCTCATAGTTCCTTCAACTCCTTTTTAAAATGTTTTGGCAAAAAACCTTTTTGAAAAAGTCAATGAAAAGGTGTTTTTGATCAAATTCTCTCAAAATTCTCTGAAAGTCTGTTTGGGTTCCTCTGCTGGAAATGAAAGTCGCCCAAAATTCTCCAAAATTCCACCCGGGTTCCTCTGCGAGAATTTCCGGCTCTACGACAGACTTTTGAGCGAATGTGACAAGGACTAGAATTTTGACAGAACCGACTCACGAATTCCCAGGTCCAGTAGCGAATGTGGTTTAACTTAGACAAAAAAGGCTGCATATGCAATGGCCAGCATTAGGGTTATGCTTTAAAATACTATATTATAATCTCCTATCATAATCGTTCCTACTAGTGACTAATAATTTTTTCCATTAACCCATTCTGTGCTGAAATGCCAACTATGAAAGGCATGGTAGCATTATTTTGAAAATACAGGGTTATGATCTTTCTTTAACTTTTGGAGGCTCTAAATTTTATAATTAGAGTTGTTAATATAATCACCTAACATAACCCTTATTACTACTAACTATTGAACACCAACTATGAATGCCATGGTAGCATTATTTTGAAAATACAGGACAACCAAAAGTTTAAAAAACATATTGGTTTAGAAATGTTTGAGAAATTGTTTGACAACTACATGCGACTTCACTGAATAAAAACTAAATATTTAGTTTAATGAAGGGAATAAATGACAATGCACTTTGATTTTTCTTCATTTGATTTATTTGGCTACCATGCTTCTATCTTATTGTGCTTAGCATTGCAAATTAGCTCTGAAAATGTAGGAAATATTGTTTTCTGTCATGCCCGCCACCTGATGAAACAAGAATAATATAAAATAATCAGTGTTTCATTGAACTTTGGGACGGGGGGATGGCAGGACGGATTTCGGGGACAAGGGGACAAAGGTTCTAAGTTCGGGGACAGGGGGCGAAAGGGGCTAAGTTCAGGGACGTGGGCGGGGGTTGGGGAGGAGTGGTGTTGATATGCATATAGTTTTTGAAAAACTAGTTATGAAAAGATGTATAAGAATTACGTTTCAAATGAAGCTTTGGCAAATTAGTAAAATAAAAAAATTGCAAATACTTACTAAAATATGAATTGTTAGTGTGAAATATGATTGCTGATTATGACCGGTATTTTATGGACAATGATACTGTCATTCTTCATTGTTTATATGAATAGCCATATATGAAAATGGAATTGGATAATTAATGGCTGGATAAATATGATAGTAGCAATAAATATGGAAATACCAATGTAGGAACCTCAGTTTTGATTTTTATTTAGGGTAGCCAATGTAAGTAGCAATAATGTATGCAATAGCAGCTACAAACCCTCATAAATTGCCCATATTAGGTTTGCAAATGATCTGAAAATGTCCTTCAATCAGTTACATACACACACACACACACATATATATTCATACATACATACATACATACAACAAATACACTTTTGAGACATCTAGGGATGGGGGATTTCCCTCGAGACACTCGAGGGACGCCTGGTCCTCTCTGAATGTCTCGGTGGTAGTGTGCGACTGCAGGGGGACGCTCCTGTTGAAGTTTTGGTAGCTGCAGGAGCTATCTTCTATACTTGTTCTGAATGTTTCCATCTAAATTTGTTATCTCCATCAACGTTGATGTTTCATATGCTCATGTGCGTACATTACTGATTATTGAAAGAGACTCATCTATTTGTAATTGAAGAGCTACATCAAATGTAGCGTTGCAGTTCTAAATGCAACTGTAGAAGTTTGTGTTCGTGACTGTTGATGTCATCACCGATGAATGGTTCTTTCTTATGCTGAATCCCGTCCGTGGTGGCGATCATTAAAGGCAATGAAGTGTATTCATCTCCATCTCCAGCTCAGGACTCATTATCGGTAACCTTTGTCAATTCATGTGCCACGACGATTATGGATCGACACATTTTGTAACTGTCGTCGGTTCATGTATATGACAGTCATACATTCATGTGTCTTCCTTTCTTTCGTATTGCCATTAGTATTGAAGAGTTTTCTTTTATGGTGCAGCCTTTGGAATTCTAGGGGTCACAGTATGTGTAATTGTCGTCATCATAATGCCACATGCGTTCGTGGCTGTTGAGTCACCAAAAAAAAAATTGAAGAGTTACCGCTATGTGTTAGAAAATAAATTCTGTAGCGTCGATTCGTGGCTCTTTGCTATTCGTATTCTGTGAGGACGATTTTGTGTGTGCTTTTGCAGTAGGTGAAGCGGTAGCTAAAGTTATTGGTGATCATCATTGGTAGTGTTTCGTGGTGATGTTTTGATCTTTGTAGGAGTTTTTGATTTTATCAGTGTGTATTTGGTTGAGTTTATGGTGATTTCTCTGCAAGTGTTTTGGAGTCCACTATATTTGCACGTATTTTTATTAAAAGTATCTCTATTGTTTATCAGTAAATAATTTTTTGGAGAGAGAGAACACACTGATTTGTTCTCAAGTGAGTATAGTCTTAGAAGTCAGAGAGTTTTGTATTCAGACATTTATCATTATCTACTAAAAGCATTTTTCTTTGTGTGGCTGGGTTTTTCCCTCAAGGAGGCTTTTCCCAGGGTATTTTAGGTGTTCTTGTGTTTTAAGATATCTTCATTTTGTTTCTTATGCTATTCTGGTTTAAAGCTTAACATGGTGTACCATCCTAAATTGTAAGCACTTTTGTGCCCTACAATTTAACGATCGTTTAGCACCTACCTTAGTGTATTTACATTATACATTTGCATTCTAGGACTTCATAATTGCACTTAATGCATACCTAATCCAAATTTGAGTCCTCTTCTCTCTCCAACTTGTGCAAAATCGAGATAGGAACTAATTTCTAAGCATCCTCTATTTTTGTCCAATCACAAAATTGATTTCATCTCCTAGGCCCTACTTTATCTCCTTTTGGCCTCAAAATTCAATCCCGTTGTCGGAATGAACTATAGTTTCAAATCTCAAACTATCGGATTGACAGTGATTTGTCCCTCGAGATTAACCAAAGCCCTTGGGGACTGGGTCAAACTAAGTCAGCCTAATCTTGGACTAGGTCGACCCAAGTTGACCTTATCCTAGGGGCTTGATCCCAGATTCAGGGCCTGGGTCCATCTCTATGGATTTGAAGGGTTTCTAGGTCTGTGGTCATCTGTGCAATTTTGACCCCCGAAATCACTATAAAAGCAACCTAATTGCTTCATTTTGGTATAATGAAATCAAGTGCAAAGTGAAAACCCCGATTTGATTACAACAAGCAATTGCAAGGTGGTAGCCTAAGTTTGATGACATACATTGAAGCAAGGGTTAGCTATTGAAGACTTCATTCAAGCATTCAAATCAAGCATCTACAACTTCAAATCAAGCATTCGAGACATCATTTTCTACATCATGGAGTTTCAAACGGATTGTGAGGATGACTAGGTGTACTTTTTCCCTTGGGGGCTCGGTATGATTTCCTTGTTATTTTCAGATCTATGCATTGATGCTTTATATTTATATGCTTTCAATCAAACATTGTTTGCATTTTACATGCTAGGGTTTCACTCTATCACACATAGGGTTAGGTCTAGGCATTTACTTTGGCATTCTATTTCCTTTGCATTCTAGACATATTCTAGATTCAATAATGCCGACAGACATAATTCAATAATTGATTTCACATGAAGAGGAAATTAACAAATTTTCTATTTCAAAATTATTGTATAAAAGAAAGCATACACTGAAATAACTGTCAAAGCATAAACCATAGGACCCGATAAGCTTGATGGCTCAATCTTGTACTTGTCTTTACTTTAGCTCTTGATCTCTTTAAGGGGAAAAGACTACCATCAAGGGTTTTACCACCCAATCATTGATCTTATGATCTTGACCTAAATAGTCTCCCCCACAACTTCATGGAAGTGGCTCGGCCCTGCCTAAGAGAATGCAGGCACGAGATTCAATTTTTCATGCCATCTGAGACTTGGTGCAGAACCCACAACTATCATAGCTAGTCAACCTGTAGACATCTTCGCCTATCAGAGTGATCTTCCTAGATAGACATTGTCCTAAATCTAGTAACTGACGGTTACTACCCGTAGCATAGTACCACCTTGGCCAAGGTTTTATAGGTGCAAGAACAGTACTTCGTGTTGTCATTGTCGCCACCAAACTCGTTTATTGAGTCCTTTTGACTCATTAAGGTCTCCATGACCCATCCAAGTCATGCCGGCCGTTACCGGGGATAATGGTCCATTGTCTTAAGAATGGTACTCATTGGCTTAACCAAAACCTTTATGGTTTCCATGGTTAATGACCAATCTATAGGGAGTCCCTTCCCAACAGTTTATCGTTGCTATAAACAATAAGGTATGATTGACATTAATAGCCTTTTATATTTTCCCTTCCAAGGATAGAAGTGAAACCCTTCCCAAAATGCATCTATGCTTATAACTGATCAGGCTCGATCTAGAATTCCAAGATGATACAACGTTCTTATTGATGACGTAATTCATTGAGTTAAACTGTTTTCCCTATATGCGAATGTACTGAGATTACAATCTCTTTGAATGCACAGATGATGAGTATATTTCATATGTGTAGAAAATTAATGCAATCATAGCAGATGCACATTTGAATATGCATTCTTATTGAATACACGAATACACATTTTAATGTATTTCTAATTGGATGCCCAACTAATAAGTATTTCTATTATATGCACAAATATCAAATATTCTACAGAGAACAATAGTATAGATTGCCTATGTCTAAGCTCTTTAATCGATTGAAACACTGAGAATTAGATCAATTCCATGATCAAGATGAGAGAGAGATTGAGAGATATGACCACCATGAATTTCTAAGAATGGTATTAAGCATTTTGCAAATTCATAATTAAGTTACAATTTCTTATCTTTTTATACAGATACAAAGTTGTCATGCTCATTCCCAAGTTATTCGGATTTATATCTGATATGTAAGATTCATAAAGATATATTGATTATACCAGAATTAACAGGCTCGTTAAGAATTACAGATTCATATCCAATTTGCAGAATGAATCCGTTCGTGAATAAAATCCCATGTGAGAACATTCCTCATAAATGAAAACACGATCATATTAATTGACAATCCTCTTAATTGAATATCCAAAATTATTTAAAAGATGTATTGAACCCTTTTGGTAACATTATCCTCGTGAATTAGTATTTCTGTCATATCACTTATGGTAACATTGTTCTTATTTGATATTATATTTACCTTTTTTATATCTAGTCCTCATAACTATTCAATGTCTGACTCCTTTAGGTCCCATGTAAAATTTGATATTATAATAAGTAGCCCATTGATTTAATTATTTGAACACCTTTTAATTTATAAGTATTGAAATAGCTTTACCGAGCATAAATCCAGACTCTGATTTATAAGATACCTTGAAGAGTATATTTAATTTCTGGTATTCTTGTTTATATTTAAGGAATTGGTCCGTCTTGTAAATCCACTTAAGAAACGATAGTTTAATTGGATGCATACAAATGGATATTCTTATTGCTCTATTGCAATGCATTTCCAAGATATCTATTAAGGTTGAGCTTGTCCATTGTCAATATTAATAGTTTAACCAACATTGTTAGATCAAGGAATTATAATGATATTACACTGATATCTTTTCCTCTCCATACTTATAGTTAGGATTCACATTCCTTAAGAATGTAACACTAAAGAAGTTTATTTTAGAAGAATTGCTTTCTTTAACTCTTGAATTATTAATCTGATTTGTACACAATGATCCTTATTTAGGGTTCAATACATCTTTTAAATAATTTTTGTAAGATTGTTACAAATAGGCAATAGCTCAACTATTAATACTGTTGTCCCCAATTTCAGCAGAGTGAAAATTGGAGATAACCCTTCAAAAATTTATCCATTTTTGCATTCTAAGGCTCCTAGCACACATTTCAAGGTGCATTTCCATCTCCATGGTGTTCATTGACAAAGCAAAAAGTCCTTGATCTTTGTTTTGTTAAATTTCAATGACTTAAAGCTAGCTTTTCCTACAATTTTGGATCTCAAAGGCATCATTGCAAGTAACTTACATTACAACTTGCAATGTAGGGTCCAAGACCAGAAATTACAACTTGCAATGTAGGGTCCAAGGCCCGAAATTGCAATTTGCAATGTACACTCCAAGACCTGAAATTACTGTTCCTAAAATTTGCATGAAGGCTGAAATTTTGAAGTGCTAAAAGTAACGTCACAGCACAAAGCAGAAAAGTGTTTTTTTCAAGTTTCCATTTAGTCTGATTCTTTAAATGCTAATCATTTCATCATAAAAAAAAAATAAAAATAAAAGTAAAGTCATTTGTATTATCAGCTATTGTACATACAAAGGATAAGCTTTATTTGTCAAAGATGATGAAATGTCATGAGATGCAAAATGCAAATCTTTTCTCTCACACATGTTGTGAGAGTAGCATAAGGACTAAATGCATATAATGCAAGAAGTGTGAAGGGAAGGAAATATTAACACAAGAGAGTCAAGGGTAACCAGCCATTGCCTGATGACGTGACTGGCTGTCCTCTTCTGGTCCAACTCTTCCTGCTGCTCCAGCAAGCTTTTCTTCATCCCTATCAGCTGTGTCCTGGGAATAAGAGGTAATGGGTTAGATCTAAAGATCTAAGCAATGGTGGTGACCTCATCTCATGCATAAATTTTTACCCTGCTGTCACAATATGCATCTCACGTGCCAGGATTGAACTTCAAAAAAAAGAAAAAAAGAAGAAAAGAACTATTGCTAACGTGTTTGTGTAAGTGTGCAGGAAGATGATCATTCTAATGCGTGTGTGCACCTAACCGAGGCTCCCTTAGGGTATGAGCCCGACATGCGCATTAGAATGGTGATCTTACAAGTATCAAATAAAGAGGAAAAGCATATAATATCAAAGGGACATGTGCTGTTATACATGAAACCTTTTATTATTCATATTGCAGGTTGTGTGGAACATCAAAATAGCTAGCTGTTTAAGGGACAATTTAATATTGGATTGAAACCTTACAGCTAACATTATCCAAACCGTGATATTCTGCAAGATTAGCAGTGGCTATAAGTGAAGCAAAAAAAAAAACACTCAGAATGTTTCAAATTTAACATATGAAAGATTTTGGAAGCTACAGGAAAGTTACAATCCCTCAACTGATAAGAAGTAAAGCTAAAATCCAGAGATAATATTACAACATAGAAGAGCAGAAGAAATGCCATGAAGCGACAGTGAAAGAGTAACTTGCAGCCTGTCATTTACAGTTTGAAAATCTTACCAGCAGAATATCAGATTTATCCAAGAAGTTGTGAAGCCATCACAAAGAAGAAATACATGAATCTAGCAATGTTTATGAGGCTACCTTGTATGCAACTGAAAGCAAGTGAAGAATGGAGCAGAAATCACGAGACCCAGAATGTCTCTATTTTAGCAGAAGATTCATATACAGTTGTCTACTAGATTTGCGGGCTACCTGAAGCATCATGTGGAAAGCATGCTAACGCCAAATGGTAATACAAGTTACAGGAAATCCAGCTCGAATAAAGAACACAGGAGTGAATACAGAAAATTCTATGAGAAACCCCAGCCATGGTCGAATCACAGGAAATGGCGGCTCTAAAACTCCAGCATACCAATCACTATGACAGCAACTACAACATAGACAAAGCCGTGAAACATAATGCGTAAGCTTCAAAAACAATAACAGTAATGACAGAAAATGGCGTCTCCAGCAGATAAATACCAGTCATGGCGCCTAGAACAAGAATGCAGTCGACATGAAGCAGGAAGAAACGCAGAACCAAGTGAAATGGGTTTCATCAAACCCTAGAAGCGGCGGCCCATTCCCGTGAAAGACAACAAAGGAAGTGTTGTGTTTAGGGTTTGAAAATCTCATATACCCTTCTCATCGGTTTTTCATAGCCTTTTGAAATCCGACCATGTCATATGTTGTCTTTTTAATTTTCCTTTCAATTATGCCGAGGGGTTTCATAAAGTGGTCAAGTGTTAGGTGTTTAGTGTTGCTTGTAAACACTTAGTTATTTGCATACATGTTATTGTAAATGACATATATTAAATGATATTCATAAATCATTTAATGTATTTTGTTTTAGGAAATGCAAATAAACTGTTTGTAATGACCAAGTCTTAAGAGGTTTCAATTTTTGACTTAGTAGTTGTTTTCAGTTTGGTGACATATGAAGGGTATATAGGGGGTATGGGTCGAATTTGACTTGATCCTGGCAGTTGAAGAGGTCATTATGACCATTTGGAGCTTTTTTAGGGCAGTTAAGGGAGAGTCATGGGTTCCATTATGACTTAGTGGGGTTTTTTCATAAGTGTGGCTTTATTTTGAGAGTTATTGCTTCCTATTATGCTGGGTTTTTGGAGGAATCCGACCCAAGTTTGTTTGGGGTGGTGTACTTAGTGCTTTGGCACTCATTTTTGTTTAGGAGAGTTCTGACAGAGTGAGGGGAGAGACTTAGTGATTATCATTATCCTTAGTCTTTTTTGCATCAGTTTTTGTCTGTAACTCATTGGTTCATTTTGGAAGATTGAATACATTTTGCAGGTCTTATCTCATTTGCAGGTTATCTTAGTCCTACTTGTTTTTGTGGTACAGTGTGTTATGTGATTGATAAAGCAAAATTTGGAGTGTTATTAGAACATTCCGTTTTATGGCTTCTGTCTCACGCTTTCTCACCTTTTCTGCAAGAGGCTTTTATACAGGTTGTTAACTGTGTTATATAGGTGTTCAAATACTAGTTAGTGGAAGTCATTTTCCCTCTCTAATGTTTGTATCATTCTGACCAGTTAATGAAATATTGATGTATTATGGTCCATAATAAGTTGTGATGCTTTTCCTTGCATTTGAGATTGAGTATCTTACATGAGTGTTCATCTTTGTTAAGGTTGAAATCTTCATAGTTTAAAAGCATTTCAAGCTTCAATTGTTGTTGTTATTCCTAGTTACCTTTCATTTCATTCAAGTTTTCTCTCCCTTTCCCTGGAAAATTAGAGTGTGAACCAGTTAGGAGCCGGCCTTATCCGGAGATTCACTCCTCCTTAAGTTACCCATAGCTTAGGAGTGTTTCCATTGTTATCTTGAACGTCAAATTATTGTTGAATTTGGCAAGGGTACAATTTCAAGTGATAACAATTACAACTTGCAATATAGCTTCCAAGACCCGAAATTGCAACTTGTAATCCGTCCTTCAAGACCCAAAATTGCAACTTGTAATCCGTCTTCCAAGACCCGAAATTGCAACTTGCAATGTCGACTTCGACTCCAAGACCCGATTACAAGTGCAAGTTTTGCATATTTCCCTTATATATACAAAATTTTGATTCTGTTTCTGATTACATGTAAATGCTCATATCCTTCCACACTTGTAATTGGTCCTCCAAGATCCAAAATTTAATCACAACCCCCCATTTGCATGTTTTTGTCCCATCCTCGTCAGTCTTGTTTGCACACACGTTCCTCTGTCATGATAAATCAAGGCATGGGCCTTATTTCGCAACACCTCCAGTTTGAAGAAAGTGTCATGGGTTCTCCAAAAACACTTGATGATGTTCTAACTCTTTGGGCTTCTCACCTGAACTATACAGAGAGAAGTTCCACTGAAGAACTAGTACTACCTCATATAAGAAGATGAGGTGGGCTTTCATCAAAGATCCAAGTTGGTATCCTTGAACAAAAAGCCTTCACCGAATTTGAATGCTTCACGTATCAATGTCCTGCAGCAACATGAAGTTTTGACAAAGGATGATGTTGATAGGAGTTGTGTCTTGTTAGACACTTAGTTTGCTTTCAATTGTGCATATGTAATTTAGTTTTGACAAATTACATGTAAAATAAAAAATTGTAATTGCATGTGATCACATTATATGCAAAGTTGTAAATTGTAATTACATGTAATCACATTGCAAGTTAAAATAGGTTATGACTTGCAATATTGAATAAGTCAACAATAGGTAGTTAGTTTCTCCACTTTTTTCTCACAACCTCTCTTCTATGAATACAAGAGGCTCATTGTAAATAATATCTTTTTGCAATGCAATAAAACCCTACCAATTTGTTGAGCACTCTAAGACATTGAGCTTAAATGTAAATCAAGTTGCATTCAACTAAAGAGGCAGGTTGTTTTCAGACTTTGCGCTGATTCAAATTGTCATGTGACAACATTTTCTGGAAATTGTTCAAGAGGGATTTAGATTCAATCTTGCAGACTTTGAGTTGCTAATTGTATTTAGAGTTATAGTTTGGTTTTCAGACTTTGAGCTGCTTATCACGTTTTAAGCGACTATAGTATGCTCAAGCAAGGAGATATCTTGGAGACTTTATGCTGCTTTTATTTTCTATGTTTGTGCATGCAAGATGACGTATATATTGAAGACTTTGAGCTTTCATGAGCTTTTTGTTTTTAACTTTTGTGAATTGTACTTAAGAGATTGTTGTTAAGATAGAATCGTGTATTTTGAAATAAGAGAATATGACGAAAGAACACCCTCTCTGAAAGAAGAGAGTATGGTGAATGTAACACTGTTGTGACGTTTTCACACCATCGCCCCATTGCAAATGGGGACCCCCTCTTTTGCAAGCAGTAGGAGTAGTGGTCTTAGGTAGTTTTTGTTGGCGACAGTTTTCAAGCCCCTTGGTCCGGCGAGTGAAATTTGAGAGTTGGTTTTGGGCGATTTTGGCCTCCTGAGAAGTCAAGTCTGTCCGGAACATGAGCAAGAGTTGTGTTAAATCTTTCAGGAATATGGGATCAAAATCAAAGGATTCGTGATGAAACAAGTGTAAACCCTCTGAGAATCCTTGTTCCAGCTTCAATTCGATCTTAGAAAGTCG